>CAJVQC010000649.1:0-12148 GCA_910592285.1 Racocetra persica | reverse complement strand
AGTACTTTAAAGCATATAAATAAGTTACCCGGGCAATTGATTTACATTAGCCAATCAGACGAACTTCTGTCTATGAATTTAGTAATGAGTTGATTTAAGAGCATGTAAAATAACAATACGTAACTACTATATATACTATAAAATGCCGCCGTTCCGAAAGTATTACAAATACAGTAACTGTTGTAATATATTGACTTGAACGAAGTCATCATCAGGATATTACGAAATTCTATTGACATGCCATAGTTACGCAGTGAAAAATTTCGTTAGTATACGGTCACATCTGGAAAAAAAAATTTTAATAACATACCGTCATCACTTAGTTTACGCAATACCATTCAAATAGCGAAAAAATACAGTACATCTGAATTATTATATAAGAGATATACTTGTATATTACATCTCTTACCATAGTTTCTATATTCGTTTTCTTGGAAAATATTTATTTATCTTTTATTTTTATCATGCCTCGTCATCGTGCTGAACTTACCTCACTCGGTAGGAAAGAAAAGAACGAAGTTTTAGAAAAATCTTATCCCTTGAGGTCGTATCCTATTCAATCCACATCATTCGATCATAGGAATCATTATAATGATGAAAGGGAATATTCTCATACAAGCCGATACGCGAGGAGGGATAGCCGGGGCCGTGATCGATACTATTCACGTAATGATAGTCATGATCGTAATGTGTCAAGAGATTATTCATATAGAAGTCGACGTTCCCCATATCGAGATTACCGTTCTCGTAGTAGAAGCCGCGAAAGATCTTTTAGAGACAATTTTACAAGATATAACCAAGATAATTATTCTTCAGAATATAGAAGAAACTATCGTTCCCCTGAATATCGAAGAAGTAACCATTCTCCAGAATATCGGAGAAATTTTCATTCTCCAGAATATCGAAGAAGTAACCATTCTCCAGAATATCCAAGAGAATGGAATCGTCATCATCCTTCTTATCCCATGATCAAGCAAGAAAATCAAAATGATCAAACTTATGTGCAACTCTTAGCGAGACAAATTTGTAATTTAACTCATCAACTCGAAGCTTTGCAAGCTGGAAGATCGGGATTTACACAAACTATTACACCTATTAGCACTGAAGGAGTTGAAATACAAGACACTGATCGACAGCCAACAAGCGTTCCTACACCCATTAGAACTTCTCCCCGAATGAGCGAATTGAACTTACCATCATCTCATATCAATGAACCGAAAAAATTATCTTCTCGATTTTGTTCTGATCAACACCTTAAACCAATGGATCCGATCTTTAAGCAGGTGTTTCGTGATGAAGTTGTTTCAATTTTGGATCAATTGCCAAGATCACATCAATTTAAAATAACTAAACATTTTAGCCAACAACTTGATCATATTACTTGCTTTACAGTGCCAGCAATTAAAGAAAAAGTTAGTCCTGCATTATTATTTACTGATAATGAATTAATTGCAGTTTTAAAACAGCTTCATAAGAGTCGTCGTGGTGTTTGGAAGAATGAACGGCGGGATCAAGTAGATGAATCTCGAAAGCGAAAACACGTTAGTTCACGAACCTCTCGTGTAAGTAATAACATTATTCAGTAAACTACAATAAATATCTTTTACAAAAAATTAATAACATCTTATCTCACTTAATCACTTTTAAGAAAATACGCCGTCGAATTAATGGATTGAGGCATATGGTTTATGTTAACGACACGATTCTTCGTAATTGTCAGCCTCCTACGCTTCATTGGAATGAATATTTACGTGATTTAGAATATGCAGTGAATGATGCTGCTTTACAATCAGCAGAAGAATCCGATACAGATGAAGAATTAGCAGATAATGAACGAGAAAATGACGAAAGACCAGAAAATATTCTGGATACAAATAGTGTAATAAAAGTTTACAATAAGCCGTGGAGATCTACAAGGGTAGGGAATTATTTTTTTTGATTTTTAAGTCGGTTATTTTATTTTTATGTAACGGGTATCGGTTATTATCATTCCGAAAACTAGATAACATGCATTTTGCATCGTTGTGATGAAGTGACAGGAACTAATTTAATTCGAAAAAGGTGGTATGATGATAATTATGTTGATTACAAAAGCCGTCCAAAAAAAGATATGCCGTTTTGGTGGATTTCCACAAGATGGTCTTCTTCCAATATTGAAAACAGTGAAAATGAAGATGTCGTGAAAAGTAATAATAGAAAAAATAAGAGAAGGGACAATTACATGAAAAATGCTGAAATTATGCAACTTGATTAAAGAAGTTTGGGAATGCTAATATTTGCAAAAAAAAAAAATATATTTATTATTTTTTTCAAAACCAATGTAGCGATTAAAGTTTGGCTAAATGCTTGCAAAAGAAAATTGAAATTAGCGAACAATTAAATATATATATATTTGCAAATTGTATAAAAGTAAGAGTGTGCAACTTCAAAATAATTACTACAACTTCAAAGTTATTATTTCATGGTTATTATTAGCAAAGAGTAAAAATAAAGTAGGGATGTTCTATAGAATAGGTGGGCAATCCGCTATTAAAAAATTAATGATTACTAATCATGAGCGAAGCTTATTTCTTATATTGCCCACCTATTCTATAGAATATCTAAGGAGACGATCTCAAGTTACTTTAAAATTCTAATTTAAATGCTATTTTCTGGTAATTCATATTCGCTGAAACAGCTATAGGCATTTTGATCAAAGTAATTGGCATCATTAAATCTAAAATTATACTTTTATTCGATAATCTTATTTTATGTAATCCATATTAACTTTATGATTAAATAGAATTTTAAATTTTACAACTCATAATCTAATGAAATTAAGGCGTTATTTTTGTAAAGAACTTTTGCTAATCTTTTACATCCATTAAAACTAATCTGATTATTACAAATATTTAGATAAGCTAAGGTTGTGTTTTTGCAGAGTGCTTTTATCAATACTTCCACTCCTTCATAAAAAAGTTGATTATTACGAAGGTTCAAAAAAGTCAAAGTGGTGTTTTTGCAAAGCGCTTCTGCTAACACTTGCCCTGCTTTAAAACTAAGCTTATTATTAGAAAGAATTAAATTAGTTAAAGTGTTGTTTTTGTAAAGGGTATCCGCTAATACTTTTACTGCATCATTAGTAAAAAAATTGTTACTAAAATCTAAAATAGTTAAAGACTTATTTTTATGAAGAGTTTTTGATAAGGCTTTGATTCCATCATAATGAACTTGATTTTTACTGAGGTTTAACGAAGTTAAAGTATTGTTCACAGAGAGAACTTCTGCTAATATCTTTACTCCTTCAGTACCAAGACGATTATTAGCAAGATTTAAATATGCCAGAATGGAGTTTTTGCGAAGGGCTTCTGCTAATATTTTGGTTTCTTCAAAACCAAGTTGATTGTTCATAAGGTTCAATGAAATTAAGGAAATATTTTTACAAAGAGCATCTGCTATCGCCTTTACTCCTTTAAGACCAATCATGCTATTTTCAAGACTCAGAGTAGTTATACCGGTATTTCCGCAAAGAGCTTCTGCTATAGCTTTTACACCTTCAAAGCCAAGTTTATTTTTAGAAAGATCCAGAGAGGTTAGAGTAGTGTTTCCGCAAAGAGCTTCCGCTAATTCCTTGCCATCTTCAGCGCCAAGCGAATTATTAGAGAGGTTTAAGGATGTCAAAGTGATATTATTATAAAGAACTTTTGCAAGCACTTTTTCACTCTTATCAAATAGATTAGAATTAAGACTTAAGGATGTTAAAGTTGTGTTTTCATAAAGAGCTTTTGCAAGTGCTTTTTCACCGTTATCATCAAATGTATTATTGGAAAAATCTATGGTGGATAAAGTCGTATTCTCATAAAGAGCCTTTGACAATATCGTCGTTTCCTCAAAACCAAAATTACAATCCCGAAGTTTTAATGAAATCAGACTGCCGTTTTTACAAAGAGTATCAGCTAGTGCTTTTATATCTTCAAGACTAAATTTAATGTAAGAAAGATTTAAGGAAGTAATGGTAGCACCTCCATAAAGAAATTCTCCCAATAGATTGTTATTAGTGATTTCACTGAAATCAAAATCAAAATGCCTAATTTTTTTGCTTGTCCGTGCTAACATTGTAATTAAAGAATATTCGACTTGTTTAATTACATTTTTGTATTTTTTACATACTGAAGAATAACCAGTATGATAATTAGAAATATCATAACAATTTTCATATTCTTTACGGTAAAAAAAAATTACGATTCCCTTTGTTAAATTAGTATTATTGATATAAGTAGTATAGGACGAATATTCAAATAAGGGTTTTTGATTATTAGGAAGTGATATATTTAGTGGAATTAATAGCCTCATTTCTTCAGCATTTAACGATAAAAGGTATATTCTTATAAGTTCTCTATTTCCGCAGTGCTTTAATGGTTCACACCATAATATTGGAACAATGATTTTACACCATTGACGGTTTACAAGAAGACATGAAAATAATTGTTTGGGATAATCTTTAAGATGATTAAATATTCCCTCAAGGCATTCGTTCGGTAATTTTATCATTTTGAAAAGGTAAAGGAACTAAGCCAAGCGTTCATTAAAGTTACGTATTAGAATTGCGTTTTGTCCAAAGTACTGTAGTACAAAGGTTACATTTTGCTTGGATTTACTTATTTGTGATGGTAATACAGCTCATAAAAGGAAATTTATAAGTGAGTAGAGATAGACATTTATGGTTAGGATGTTAACATTCGTATAGCGATGGCAATAAATTTGTTGCCTATTATAAGTTAGATTCCAAAAAGTTTTGTAAAATTAGCGCTATTCTTCTCTTGGTTGAAAACGTAATTATTGATCTAAGAAAGTGAAGTTTAAAGGGTAACGAATGAAAATTTGGTTTCAATAGAAATGAAATTTCGATTTGTAACAAAGTTTCTTCATGTAAAATTTAAAATGTATAAAAGGGGTGAATTTTTACTATTAGTAAAGTCTCAGTTTTCGATATAGATGGCGGTAGAATTCAAAAAAGGAAATTTTAACAATGAAAATGATTAGTAATCATAGTTATAATTTCCTTTTTTGAATTCTACCGCCATCTATAGTTTTCGATTTTTTAGATTATTAAAATCAGAATTATAAATATCTTGCTAAAATCCGCTTAATTCGATATATTAATTTCGAATTATTTTTGAATCTCGTTATCATTACATTCTTTATTATCACGATCATTTGCACGTCGCAGCTATATTGCAATTACTAACTCTTAGACCCGGAATGCAGTTTTAAATTTATTTAGTTTTAAATTTTTGTTTTTTTGTTTTTTAGCTTTTTAGCTTTTAGATTCAGATAATGTCCTAAGATATAGTTTTAAATTTATTTAGTTTTTAAGTTTTTAGTTTTTAGTTTTTAGCTCTCAGACTCGGATGATGCTCTGGGAATATAGTTTTAAATTTATTTAGTTTTTAAATTTTTTAAATTTGGTATTTAGTTTTTTTAACTCTCAAATCTAGATTATAGCTTTGATAGTATAGTTTATATTTACTTGATTTTAAGTTTTTTTTTTAAATTTTTATTTTAATCTTTTAGTTCTTAGATAGTATTTTAGAAATATAAATTTGAATTTATTTAGTTTTTAAGTATTTTTTAATTTTAATTTTTGTTTTTTAGCTTTTAAATCAAGATACAGTCTGCCCTCCATACAGTCACTCTCTATATAGTCACACCCTCTTTATAAGCACACTAATTTTTAGAACAAACGTATATAAAACATAAGAGATTTGACCTCTATACAGGCACAATTTCTTATAAGCACAGAATTTCTTGGAACCGAGGGCGTGACTGTAGAGAGGTTAGACTGTAATACTTTAGAAATACAGTTTTAAATTTATTTAGTTTTAATTTTTAAATTTTAGTTTTTTAATTTTTAGCTTGCAAATCCAGATAATACTCTAGAAGTATAAATTTAAACTTATTTAATTTTTATGCTTTTTTAAATTTAGTTTTTTAATTTCTTAACTTTTAAGTCTGGATAATACTTAGATATATAGTTTTAAATTTATTTAATTTTTAATTTTTAGTTTTTTTTTGCTCTTAAATATAAACAATATTTCAAGAATATAGTTTTAAATTTATTTAGTTTTTAAATTTTAATATTATATTATAGATCTAAATATTATTCTAAATTAAAATTTTTAATTAAATTTAAATAAATCTGATTTAGATTTACTTAAATCTAAAGAATATTTAAATAAAAAAAACTTAAATTTATTTAAATCTAATATAAATTTACTTGAATTAAATTGGATTTAAGAAAATCTAATTTAAATTTATTTAAATTTAAATTAAATTCAAGTAAATTTTATTTAAATACTTAAATATATTAGATTTAAATAAATTAACTTAGATTTACTTACCGTATAAGCGCGAAATAATGCTCATTAGCATTATTTTGAAAATCGGAACCTTCAAAAATAGTATATGCAGCCTCAAATTAACGCCTATACGTGTCCCGAATTAACACACATCCCCTTGTAAAAAAAATAAAAAGTAAAAAGTGCACTGGAACTGGACCTGGTACTAAGTAAACCTTCCTTTGTACTTTAACAAAGTTGTTCTCCATGCCAAGATGATTCTAATCATGAAAATTATCAAAAACGGCCTATTAAACAAACATTTTGAAATTTCGAAGAACCATTAGGATGATCTGCTAGGCCGTTTTTGATAATTTTACCACCGTTAAAATCGTCTCAGTCTGGAGAACATTTTTTGTTAAAGTACAAAGGATGGTTTACTTAGTATTAAATCCAGTTCTGGTGCACTTTTTATTTCTTACTAACTGTATATTAAGAGGTGATTATTTAACCTATATTTTGAAATAACGCACATGCGTGTACTCAAAATAACATGCAGATCAATTAATTAATGCGCATATGGACGTTATTTCGTGCTTATACGGTAAATTTAAATTAAGTTCAAGTAAAGCTAATTTAAATTTATTTAAATCTAAATTAGATTTAAATAAATCTAATTTAAATTTACTTAATTCTAAATTAAAATTAAATAAATCTAATTTAAATTTATTTAAATTTAAATTAAATTTGTATAAATTTATTTTAAATTTCCTTAAAGTTAAATTAAATTTTAATAAATCTAATTTGAGTTTATTTAAATTTGATTAAATTTAATTAAATCTAATATAGGTTTACTTAACTTAGATTAAGTTTTAAATAAACCCAACTTGAGCTACTTAAATCAAGATTAAATTTAAATAAATTTAACTTGAGTTTATTTAAACTTAGATTAAATTTGAGCAAACTTAACTTGAATTTAATTAAATTTAAACAAATTTAAATCAATTTATTTTGAATTTACTTAAATTTAAATTATTTGTATAAATTTAATTTAGATCTATTTAAATCTAAATTGAAAAAATAAATCTAATTTGGGTTGATTACAATTAAATTAAATTTAATTAAATTTAATATAAATTTACTTAAAATTTAAGTAAACTTAACTTGAATTTATATTTTAAATTAATAAATTTAAATAAGGATAAATATATATATTATATCTTATAATATATTTAGATATATAAGATTTTTTAAAATAATTATAATATTCTTCTAGATTCTCTTTAATTACTACAAATAATATAAGTAATTAAATAAAATTTAACTATTAATTATTTTTAGATTTATTATAAGATCTAATATCTTTAAATGCCCAATAATCTAAAAAGGTTATTAATTTATCTTTAGATTTATTTAATATTTTTAGAAAGAATTTTACTAACTATAACTGGCAGTAATCATTACCGGTGTATAATTAGCCAATAAAATTGCAGAATCAGGTGTAATGTACAAATTAATTTGTGTAACCAAAATAAAGATTTTTTTTTAAAAAATGTCGATATCTCAAGAATTCGCCTATGAAACTACTTTCGACATTTTAACAAAAAAAAATTCTTGTTAAATTTCACATATATTTAACACCTTGCTAAAATTCTAGACCTTATCCTAACCCTAAAGTAAATAAAATGAAATATTTTTTTTAGTTTATCATTATTGGCTAATTATACACGGTGATGATCACCACCAGTTATTTTAAGTAAAAATCTTTTAGAAATATAATAGCAGTTTTTTTGTATTAGAATTTGTAATTTTATAATTAACAAAATTAATACTAATATTAATAGTAATTTGGTATAATATTTTTTAAGTTTAACTATATGTAAAAATTTGTATAGATTCTATTTTTGATATTTAATATATATAATTATATAAAGTAATTTAAAGTTAAAAATTAAATTTATATAACAAAATAAAATATTAAATATTTTTTAATATATTTTAAAAATATAAATTAGAATCTTGATATTTGCAGAATATTTAAATAAGTATAAAATTATATATTTTATTAGTATAAACTAATTATTATTATTATTTAAAGAAATTAAAACAGTATATACAATAGTATAATTATATTGTTTATACTAAAAATCTTGATTTTAATTATTATTTTTTAAATCATAATTATAATCTACCATCAACTTGAGATTTGATATTATAATACTAAAAATTACTTGTTATTTTTTACAAAAGTTATATAATAAAGATAACTAAAAAAAATTCACTTTGAAAACTCTTTATTATTCATATTAATATTCAAAAATTTTAACTAAATTATGAAAATTTTAATATTTATTTTTAACTTTAATATAAAAATTTATTTAATAATATATTATTAATTTAAAAAATAGCTTATTTATTTTCTAATAATATTATATTTATATTACTATAGCTTACTTTTATAGGTATATATTATTTTAAAATATATATAAATAATATCTTAAAATATAATATTTTAAATAATAGTTTTGTTTAACTTTAAACTATATAAAATAGTTATCTAAACTGTGATTGCTAATCTCAAAAAGGTTAATCTATATATAATATTTTATGTTTTATTATTTTAAATATTCTATATTCAAATTTTTTATTTAAACAACTTAAAAAGAAAATTTTAATTATCTAATAAAGTCAATAGCAAAAATTAAAAATAGTAAAAAAGATATTTTGAAGTTTTAAAATATATTTTGAAGCCAACAAATCCTATACTTGGAAACTTAAAAATTTTTTTAAAAAACAAGTTAAAAAGGTTGTTATTTTTGTAAATAATCTAAATAAAAAATATATACTATAGTTGGTTATTATATTTTTAAGATAAATATAAAAGAATATAAATAAAATTAGATTAAATAAAAATAAAAAAATATATATATTTTTTTTAGTGATCCTGCTTTTATTATTTAAATCGAAAGTACCAGAACTTTATATTTATATTAAATATAAATTTTCTATACTATATTCCTGTACTAATAAAAACTCACTCGACTATAAAAGCTCAGATGCGACCTATATAAGCAGCCAATTTACCTCATATTGGATTCTCAACTTGCTGAGGATTTAATCCCTCTGATCCTTGGTTGGAAGCTGTTGACCTTGTTAGTGATTACCAAATTCTTTCCAATACGCTGCAGGTGAGACCTTGATTGCAGTTTGATTACAAATATCCTCAGTAACTGCTCTATTGGTAAGAATTATGTAATTTTTTTTACAACTATCTTTTCTAAATTATATATCCTATTTCTTTCATTTTCCTTCTTTTACTGTAGTTTGTTAAGTTCTTTTCTCTTCGTGGTCTCTTATTTTTCTTCTTTTTCTTTCAATTCTTCCAGCTTAGTTTTCTTTTTTTTCTTCTCTTTTGAACTTGCATTTGGGCTCAAATTCATCTTCTTTGTGCTAGGGTTTGAATTCGTCTTCTTTTTGATAGTCTGGCTTGTCTTCTATGATCTTGTGACTCTAGTTTGTCTATTACTTCTTTTTGACTTCTTGTTGCTTTGATTTGTGTATTTCTTTTTCAAGTATATCTTCTTTTTCCTTCTTTGATTTTGTTATTCTGATCTTCTAAATTGGTTGTATACTGTTTTTCCTCATTTCTTCTATTTGTCTGCTTTGCTTCTTTTTTTTTCTTTTTTTGGAAGTTCTTCTTTTTATCGAGAGTTATTGTTACTTCTTGTGTACTGTTATTTTGTGATTCTATCTTTTCTCTAGGTGTTTCTTTTTCTTCTTCTTTTTCCAATTCACTATTCTTCTCATTTTCTTCAGTAAAGCCTTGGTGCTCTTTTTTGTTTCTTCTCTAGCTGTTTCTATTTTTTTAGAATTAGGTACTATACTTGTTTCTTCTTGTTGGGTTTCTTTCTTCTTCTATTTCCAGATCCGAGTTTCTTTTTGCTTCGCTATATTCTCTTCTGTACTAGATTTTAGATTATTCCAGATTTCTTTTGAGTTCTTGTTGTATCCCATGATTAGATTCCAGTCTTCTTGTTTCTTTCGCAGCTTCTCTAAGACCCTTTGTAAATCCTGCATTTTTACTGCATTTTTCGCATTTAGTATTTCCCATAAGTTGTACTTTGTTTTGCTCTAATTATGCTATATTGTGCTTCCTCGTTAATTTTCTCAAGACTTTCTTCATTTTTATATTTTCTATATTATTTCCTATGATTTTCTTTGTTTCTGTCTTTATTGGCCATTTCTTGTTTTCTTTTTCCCTTCTTGTGAGTTTTCTTAGCATTTTCTTTGCCTTGAACTTGAATTTTCTAGCCAATTCTTGTATCATTTTCTTGTTTTTCTTAACTTGTTTGTTTCTTCTCTACTTGTTTAAATTTCTATACAATGTTTTTCTAATCTTTCCTCATGTTGTTCTTTTTGTAGTAGTAAGTATTCTATCATAATATCTAGTGTATAGATCTCCAGTTTTGTAATATTTGGCAAAAGGGCCTCAATTTTGCTCTTCACAATATAGTTGCAACATCTGTAATCTAACTCTTCTTCTGTATCTTTGCTGTATTGTTTTCTATATTTCTGCTTATATTCTTCTAACTTCTTTTTATTTACTTCTGCCAATGGATTCTCTAGTGGATATCTGCTGCTGCTAAAATTTGTTGTCTTCGTTTGTTTTCAGAATTTTTTTTTTAGTTTGTTTCACATGATTTGGCTTCTTTATCGTTATTATTTCCTTGTTATATTTGTCACATGTTGCTTTACATATTTGTGTTGTTTTCCTTTTGTTACGTGTTGCATAGTTGTGTTATGTCAACAGATCTGCACTACAAAATCAAGTGCTTTCCCCAAAAAATTGCTTACAGATGATGAAAAACTGCTGTATTTTCAAGTTTTTCTTCTATATATTGATAGGTTTTGATTTCTCACTCTAGTCTCCTAAGAGACAGTGTTATTTTATATCTTTCTTCTTTTTACTTAGTCATATAAGCTTTGCTTCTTAGTGCTGTTTTTGAGTTCTGTTGATTTTGTGTTTTTGTTTTTCTGTAAAAATTTGTGTTTTGATGATTGGTGGAAAGAGTTGATAAGATTGAGAAAATATTATTTTAATATATAATATAATTTTTTAATTAGGATTTTATTTTTTGGTGTACCCCTATATCACATGATCGATGTGATCAATGCGATTACACGATTTACATAAAAATTTATTATATGATTTATAATGAAATTATTACATGATTTATTACATATGCAAGGCATAATACAACGATTATGTCATATTACAGGACAAACTATTTCAAATAAATTACCCAATCGCGGCCACTAATAAAACTATTTAATCAACCCTAACCAAAACCAAAGCACCCTAACCCTAACCATAATAAACGTGATGAAATTCAAATCCCCTAACCCCAACTGACAGTAAAGCAATGAATCCAAGACTCATCAAGCCATAACAATACCAATTACAGTGACCACTAATGATAACGACGAAATCAAAGTTTTTTCTACACTTCAATAACGGCAGCGTCATCTACGAAAGTAATTCACTAATTCACCATCTAATAACGATGATAACGATACTAAAGTGTTTCCATCACTTCAAAATTAAAGATACTAACAACAAGGGCATTATGTAATAGTAATAAAAAATCGTTAGTAAAAGCAAAAAAAAACAATCAAAATCAAAAGAAAAAAACATATGAACCTAGCGTATCCCAAAAATGGTGAAGAAATAGTGACTATAAAGCAATTCTCAAAATCAATCTACCCTGAAAAATAAAAGCATTAGTAATACATTCACAAGACAAAAGCAACAATGAAAAAAATAAAACCAT
>CAJVQC010000648.1:0-12151 GCA_910592285.1 Racocetra persica | reverse complement strand
TACAAAACTTATAAAAACTTAGAAAATTTTAAAAAACATAATAAAAACATATGATAGGTGAAAACCACCATAGGTGCGTTTTATAATTACTCAAATTTTTTATTTAAAATTTAAAGATACATATTATATATATAGTTATATAATTCAGTGTTGTCAACTGGACATATTCAAAGTGACAACACCGATAATATATATACTATTTTTTAAATTTTTAATAAAAAAAATTTAATATTTTTAAAAAATTTTACTGTGTGTCCCTTTATCTGAAATTTTTGAAATGTTTTTTTGGTTAATACGCGTAAGGTGATTTCTTAAAACAGGTTATTGTTTTGATAATCTTCACATTACACCTGATCTTGTTCTCGTGACTAATGTTGATTGGTCAATATCAGAAAAAGGAGTGATAGATGTGAAAAAAAAATAAAAAAAATATATATACTTTGCCTTCGAAATTACAAAATACTTTCTTCTAAATCCGCTGTTGTTGCCGTTCTTATTGAAGATTTCACCTATATAAGAGGGTCGAGAGGTGAGGTAGACATTTCCAAGATTCTAGAGAGCATTGGTGAGTTTTTTTCACTAAGTATATCCAAGGTACGCTGCCCTATCGGTTTAAAATGTCTAAGAAAATAAAAGCTCTTTGTGATCTATGTTTCGACATAGAACGTTCTTTTTCTCAGTTACTCAGCATGATTTTTTGTCAAACTTTGCGATTTATATAAATATATTTGTTTTTCGCGTTTTCCGGTTTTTTTTTTTTTTTGTCATTTAGTAAATAAAAACATAATATGCATTAATAATACTCTTATTATATGTATCTAGGATAATGACAAAGAGAATATAATTGCTAACAAAAAAGCATGGTGTTCCTGCGATCGTGAGATACATAGGGAATTAATGAGTGTATAGGATATGAGCGCATCACCATAAAATATTCTAACCATGCAATATTTAGTTGTTAGCAGCACAGAAACAATTTTACGCACATTTTTTTGAACAGATGTGCGGATGCCGCACAGAAAAATTAACATTTTGTAAGTAGTGCGTACTCCTGTAATAGTTGCTTATAGTTTTTCTTTATTTGCCGCACAAAAAAGTTTCCAAATTGTGCGGTATCCGCATAGTAAATTTTAACTAAAAATCGTAGCAGAGATGGATTAACAGGTAAATATTGTTTATTTATTTATTGTTTATTTCTTTATTTTTTATTAAGGGGATAGCTAAAGCAAGGTGCGTTAGAATTACTTTATTGACGCAATTAAGGTTACTTTTTTTGATGCAGTAATAGTTAGAGGTTTATATAAATGTTGTAAGTGGATTCAGAATTTGTAATAGTTATATCCTGGGCAGTTGGAATTTTGCAGTGAGTATAATCGACCGCATAAGCGGCCGATTAAACTTTACTACAAAATTTTGCTTATATCCAACTATATACACAGGATATAACTGATTTATCCCTGCCATCTATGTAACATAACTTTCATATACTTATTTTAAAGCGAAACTTTTATTTTACGCACTGTTTTTGACATTTAATATTAAATAAGATAATACTTAACTACCTAAATTAAATAGATATATATCTAGTAGAAATAAGTACATGAAAAAAGTTACATAGATGGGGTTGGTCAGGGGATAAATATAAAAAACCTCGTTTTGGGGGTTGAGTTTATCATATGTACACCCTAACCCTAACCCTAATTTAACTAGGAAATTCCAAATCCACTTAAATTCTATTCCCACTTACAACATAAATATCAAGCATATAATTTATGCAGCATATAGATCATTTTTAAGTTTATACTAAATGCATCCGACCCCATTATATTAAGTAATTAATTAAGGGAAACCAAACCCCCAGCTCACAACAGCGCCAGGACAGAGGAGCAAAGCATTCATTTTTGATACTTCTGCATTTACTTTTTGATACATCTAAACATATCCTAAAACTAACCAATAAGATTGTACGTTATTATAGTAAAAAGATTGAAATTTTAGAGTATGTTGAGAGGCCTTGATATAGTGAAAGTGAAGAAATTTTTATAGCCCGAGGACTTCACTATAAAAAGAATAACTTGTATTAACCTTAGCATATGCCCGAACTCTAACATAAATAAGTTTTTTTTGTTCGAATACAATTGACCTCAGAAAGTCACATGATGGTCAATTTTTCTAGCTCACCCACAAAATATTTTGTGACAAATAGCCATGCTATACAAAAATATAAAAATCCTATAAGGCAATTTTTATAAATTCACACCCTGCCTTAACTTTATGGGCTAACTTTCTTCTTATTGGTCAATCATTTACAATTGTATTTATACAGTTTAGAGTACTTTTTAAGAATATAATATTTCACAAGCAAAAAATGCAAATTAAGACCGTCTCTATTTTCAGTAAAACTCCAACAGTTACTATGCGAAAGAATCTAAAAAGATTCAGAACTTAGAGGTATTTTGCTTAAATGGTAAAGATTTTACATATATTATAACTATAGAACTATACTGTATAATTACTAAATAGTCAAATATATCTGACTTAATAAAAAGAAAACTAATAAAGTAAACTTCTTTTTTAGGAATAAATAAAACGGTTTGTTGAGCTACGTAATAATGTTTTAGAACATAGTGTAAAGAACTTTTAACCTGTAAAAATAAATTTGTAAGAAATAAAAATATTTGAAAATTTTAGAGATTACAACGAACTTTATATGGTTTAATGGATTTTTTCACAATAAGCGTTAATTATAATACAGTAAATTATAGATTTTAGATCTCATATTACTTCGGTGTAATAAATGAAATAGGCTTTTAAGAAAACATATATGCTTAAAGAAATATATTTTATTCTCGCTCTTTTATTATAGTGGTATAGTTAATTTCACAAGTATAATTTTATTGGCTAATTGTCACATGGTTGCACAAATGACCAATCATAAAGCAATATTTAATTTCATGTGATCTATCAATCACGAAAAAGTTAGCCTATAAACCCTAACCAAAAGGTACGTAAGTATATCATTTCCTTTTGATAATAATACAGGTCACCCCCGTTAATATCAATCTCGTTAATTTCAACCAAAGCCACAAAACAAATTTTTATAAACTTTTATATATCAAAATTCCCTCATATATATCAACTTTAATATGATTTCTCGTTAATATCACTATCAACATGATTTAAAACCAATTCAAATAGGTTGATATTAACGAGGGTAACCTGTACTTCCTTTTTAGGGTTAGTTTTCATGTAATAGGTAAATAATTTGTGGGTTAGTTACCAATTATCTATTTTTACCATGCTTTTCATGATTTTCAGCTATACCCAACATGACGAACATAATAGATCCCAAATTTCCTGGTCGGATCCATCAGGTTTAGGCTGGCATTTAGCAATACGAGTCAACCATTGCTAGGCCAAAATTATCAGCTGGACAGCTTTACTTAATGAATGGGCTATAACTTCATTAGTAAAATTTTTTAGTGATCTTGGGCAAAATTAGTTAATTCAACCCGGAAATCTGGGACCTTCCTGTACGAGTTGACGATCATATTTTCATGAAAATTACGTCAAATGGTGATATCCAAAAATCTTACCATTTCGCGTAACCCGAGCTTCCAGAATTCGACCGACGATTCAGATTCGGGCCTCGGATCGACCTGCGAAGCACTAATACAAACCCAATACAAGCTAACTATATAGCAAAATTACGATCCGAGCAACTTTACCTAGTATATCGGTTAGCGGGTTTATTAGTAAAATTCTAGCCAAAATTTGGTATAATTAATTAAGTTCGGAAGCTCGGGTTACACGAAATGGTAAAATTTTTTGGACACCATTAACCTACTATATAGTGTGGTTAGTAGTAAATTTTCATGGTGGAAATAGGCGTTCCCTTAATTATAGGACCTGAAATTATTAGAGCATTAAGAGGAATTACAGGTTTGGAGGAAGATGTTATAGGCGTTGTAGTAGAAAATGAGTTCTCCCTGGTGTGATAGAAGTCAACAAATCCCAAAATTATCCTATTATCCTATCAACTAGAATCCACCTCCCTTTAACTTTCCTCAATCTCGCTCTTAATATGAACTTAACTATCGTCATTCCTTTTTTTCTTTATCGCTTTAGCTATTGTCACTCCTTTCTTAAAAAAATTCCCTTAATAATAAATCGCGTTACTTGACATCCCAGCTAATTTCTATCTTGGGGGTTATAAAAAAAAAAAATCTCTTTGAGGCAGTGTTGTTTCATCCAGTGTCTGAAATTCAACTTTTAATTTAGTTGCGGATCCCGGGTTATATGAATTTAGTTGCGCATATGAACTTATTTATATGCAAATTCGGACATATCTATATGCAAATTCACAAAATTATTTGCGAAACTGCATTTCAGATTTTAGTTGCGGGAACTTATAAATAATTTGTGGTCCGCAAGCTCCGCAACCCAATTCAGACACTGGTTTTATCCCTGGCTTTTTTGGCCTTGCCTCGTCCTCCCCTGTATTTTAGGTAGCGTTCCCACAAAAAATTGTTCATCCCCGGTAATTTTGACCAATCAAAATTTAAGATCAGGTGTCAAAACAAACGTGTTTTGTTTTCTAAGTAAAATACTGCTATATTTGACCAAATTGAGTTTGATTTGACCAAATATTTGACCAAATTTGATTTGACTTTGTAGAGCACTAATTAATTAGTTTAGATTAAACCGTGTTATAGTTAGGGTTAGGATCAGAGCTATATAGCGGGGAACATTTTTAACTAGGCCGCAGAAGGTGGTTTCATAATTAAAATTTAGAGTTATTCTGTAAAAAGTGGTTTCGTTTCGATTTTTACGTTACACCTGTTCCTGAAATTCGATTGGTCAAAATTACAGGGGTGATGTGGGATTATTGATTGATCTTCTGATCACGCGCTTGTCCTAGCGTTAGTGTAACGATCAAAGTTGCTACTTAAATAAAATAACTCAAAAATCTTTAAAGTAAATCAAATGGATCCACTTCAAGAGGTGAATTTTGCATTTCTATATATTCTTCATTTTCACGTTTTCACTTAAAATATACATTTTTTTCCCACTTCAGACCGTCAAAGAAATTCGTTGGAATGTTCTTGAAAGCTTATCTAAAGTTGCCCGTTTTTCTCGTGATACTGCGGGTATAATAACATTGAATGTTACTTATTTCTTTATTATAAGCTTGTAATGTCAATAACAAAAACGTTATTTTCATAATATAGCAACTATTTTAGAACATCCAATCGCGCGTCCTATTCTCCCACACCTTCCGCCAGCTATCAATAATCTTATACAAACAGAGCAAACTCGTTCAGTAGTTGATGAATACGATGCCGGTAGGGTTTATCTAGCCAAATGGGCCACAAGTCTCGACGATGCCAGTAGAGCGGAACGTTCAGAAAAGTGTGATGATAGCTTATCTGAGCGTCGGAGAAGACGGTGGTCTGATAGCGAACCAAAAAGATGGGAAGAAGAGACGGAGGTGGGAACTTTTGAAGTTTTAAATGTATGTAATTCTTGTTAACAGGCAAAGCAATATTTCTACAAAGCCTTTACATTTTCAGAAATATATTAATAATTTCTTATAGGACGAGATAACATCATCTCCGTTGCATGCTATAAGAACCGATCCTCTTAATGCAGAAAGATGGTTTTCATTCTTCGATGCAGAGGGGAGGCTCAAAGTCGAATTAAATGAAGTACGAGAAGCGGTGTTTCGTGGAGTATGTTTTACAAGACGCGCAATAGCTTGTTTATATATATATTTATTTATTTAAAAGAAGCTAATGGTTTATTTATTAGGGTGTTGAAAATGACATTCGTATTGAAGTATGGAAATTTTTTTTGGGAATGTACCAGTGGGATTCCAGTCGGGTAGAAAGAGAGAATTTGTTAGATGCGAAGGCGTGCGTACATATTTTCTGCATGTTCATCGATGTAGTCGTTATTGAAACTTATTTTTTAATAACTTTAGGCAGGAATATTGGAGATTGAAACGAGAATGGTGGGATTCACCTGAAGTTCTAAATAGCGATGATTTTAAAGAACAGAAAATGCGAATAGGTTCTTGATGTTTATTCATCTTAGAGTTGTAATTCTTTCTATGTTCTGATTGCATGGTAATATCTGTAGAAAAGGATGTAATCCGAACTGATCGTACCATGGAGTTTTTTGCTGTAGAAGATATGCCACATCCTGATCCGTTAATTTCTGCATCCTCAAAAACAACAAACAAAAAACTTGAGGCAATGAAGGATATTTTAATGACGTATCACTTTTATAATAAAGACCTTGGTTAGTCTATTGTTTTTTCTTAGCGAATTGACTTAAACACAGTAATATGCAATCAGGAGATACCGAACATGATAAGATTTTGATTATTCGTCGTATTATTATATTTGCAGGATACGTGCAAGGAATGAGTGATTTATTAGCTCCTGTATTTATCGTCATGGAAGAGGAAGTCTCCGCATTTTGGGCGTTCGTAGGTTTTATGGAGCGCATGGTAAGCTGTAATCAATTTATAATTTTAGTTGAAACTTGCGCAAAGCCTAATTGATTTGTTTTATGTATCAGAAATATAATTTCTACAGAGATCAAAGTGGAATGAGACGTCAACTTCTTACTCTTGAACATTTAATTAAATTCATGGATCCTCCACTATATAGACATCTTAGTGAGTCTTTCTGTATCATTAAGATATTATTATTATTATTGTCTATTTCAATATCATCCCTGTTTTTTATTTTATTTTTTTATTTTGCTATTTCTCATAGAAAACACTGAATCATTAAATCTATTTTTCTGTTTTCGGTGGATTTTGATATGGTTCAAGCGTGAGTTCGCCTGGGAGAAAGTACTAAATATATGGGAAGTCCTATGGTCAGACTATCTATGCACGAAATTTCATTTATTCGTTGCTTTGGCTATTTTGGATAAGCATCGGATGGTGATCATCGAATATTTGAAACAATTCGACGAAATTTTAAAGGTATGTTATTCAGTAACCACTGAAATTTACCATTTTTGAAATCCGAGTATGAAATTTTCATTTTTTTTAGTACGTAAATGATTTATCAATGACAATACCCGTGGATGAAACGCTATTACGAGCCGAAACGCTTTTTCATCAATTTCAACGAAGGGTTGAGGCAATTGACCGAAAACGATTAAATATGCAGCAAGATAATCAAAATTCTGGCGGATCTTTACGAAGAAGAGTTGGTGAGTCTGTGGTACAAAATGGTTCCGCTGGTGAAGGATCCAGTTCAGATGCTACTGATGCGGTCGATAAATTGCCAATCATAAGCGAATTATTAAGGGATCTACTTGATAAATAAAGGTTTCTTCAATTAATGCTAGGGACAATTTTAAACATTCGCTTTTATGTTGTTTAATTCTTGTGGGAATAATAAAGAGCATATTAATTCGTCTGGTTTGTTTTCATTTATACAGCTAGCATCATTTTAAAATTTTTCTTGTTTCCATAAGAAACAAGAAACTGCTTAGATTTTTCATAGGTAATTATAAATAGATAATAACTAAATTTACTCATAGGGTATATACCAGGATATAAGAAAAAAAAATACAAACTTTAAAGTTAACAAATTAACAGGTTAGGTTAAAGGTGTATTTATGTTGTGCCTCAAATTAACACTTGCGTCAAGTTTCAGCTGCATAACGATAATTTGAACAGAATTAGTTGATCAGCCTAAACTATGACTTAATTTTAACCCTAACTCTAACCCTAACTTAAGCAAAAGCGACATCTGACGCGAGTGGTAATTGAGGCACAACATTTGGCACAATATTTATATGTAAAATAAATGTTGAATATTTTTATTTAAGAGTACTATCTGTAGTTTTCTTAATAAAATTTTTAGATATAGTATTAAACAATTTTTGATTTTTTTTTCTTATATCCGGGTATATACCCACCGGGTACAAATAGAAATCTCCATATCGATATGGGGTCTTTGCCTTGAAAATCACCTTCCGAAATTTCCGGTCGGGTTAATTCGGACAAAAATAAACCCGAGTACCGGTTCATATTCATATGTTAATCATCTTTTACTTTTATTGATTCAATAGTTATTCGATAAACTATTGAATCGATAAAGTTAAAAGATGATTAGCATATGAACATGAACCGGTATTCGGGTTTATTTTTGTCCGAATTAACCCGATCGGAAATTTCGGAAGGTGATTTTCAAGGCAAAGACTGAGAGGCAAAGACCCCCATCTGATAGCTAATCAGATTTTATATTTATAATTAAAACTATATATAATATTTAATATTGAATAACTTTTGATCTACTAAACCAATTTGAATAATTTAACTACCAAAATAATCTTTTTATTAAGAGAATTCTAACAAATCTAAAATCATAAAACTTTAATTACTAAATACTAAGATAAAAATAGGTTTGTATTATTATACATATATTTTATTATATTATTATATAGTAATACAAAACTATTTCTATCTTAGCATCTAGTAATTGGATTTTTATAATTTTGAATTTAATAAAATCCTTTTATTAAGAGGATTATTTTAGTAGTTAAATTATTCAGATTGGTCTAGTAGATCAAAAGTTATTAATAATTAAAGTTTTATAATTAATTTATTAACAAGTTTATAATTTAGCTTAAAAATATTTTTAATTTTGGCTGAAACTTGATAATTCTGACCAGAATTATGCCTGATATACTAGCTAACTACTATAATAAAATTACTACTTAAAAAAGTTTCAAGTAAAATTTTGTTTTTTTAGATTAGGGTTAAGATTTTATTATTAGATCAATGTTTAAAAATACTCATTATAGCAAAAATTTATAAGAAAAACTTGTAATTAATATGCAAAAAGCAGTTTCATAGACTAAATTTTGGGTTATAAACAATTTTTAACAAAACGGATGTTTGTTTTGAATTTTTTTGATTATATTACATTATATCTGATCTTGAGATATGATTGGTTATACAACTTTTTTGGATAATGATTTTATCTTAATTTTAGCTAACCAATTTACTTATCTCTAAATTAACTGATTTTTGGAAACTTTCTTATATTGTGTATATTCTAATTTACTATCTTTATATAAAATATTAAAGTTTAATTTTTTATATAATTTTCTTTATTTATCTGAATTTTCTATATCATCTTTTCTTTTTTTATCTTTGTTAATAGTTTATTTTTAACTTTAGACTTTTTTTTTTCTTTTTCAGGCTTTTCTAATTTTCAAAACTCTGGGTTTAAATTTTGATTTGGGTTTGATTTATTTGAATTTGTTTTTTCTTTGATGATCTGGCTTGTCTTTTGTAATCTTTTGATTCTACAGTACGGGATACCTAAAGATATATATAGATACCAAATTTTGGCCTGCTGTATAACATAAATCTAGACTTTTGATTAGTCAACTTCTGTATAACTAAGCTAAAATTAATTTTATTAGCTAATAAAATTTATATGTTTTTTATTTTTTTTATATTAGACACCAAATTTTTAAATTATATATAACTTTAATTTAATATTATATCTTTAAAACTAAATAAAAAATAAAAACTTTTTTATAAAATTTATAGTTTAACCAAAATCTATTAATTGTATAACAATTTTTTTGCATTGGTTTATTTTTTAAGAAGTTATATTAATTTAAAAATTTTACTATAAAAAATATATAGCTTTTGGTGTCCCGTACTGTAGTTTGTTTATTGTTTCTTTTGTTTTTCTGTTTCTTTAATTTATATGTTTTTTTTTTATATATATCATCTTGATTTCCTCATACTAATCTTCTATATTAGTTGCATACTATTTTTTTTCTTTTTTTCTATTTGTCTCTTTTATTTTTTTTATTCTTCGGAACTTCTTCTCTTTTAATAAAAGTTAGTATTGAATCTAAGATACTGGTATCTTATATTTCTTTCTTCTTCTTTTTAATACTTTTTTTTTCTTTTTTTTCTTCTAATTTATTGTTTCTTCTTTTTTAAAATTTCTATATTCATCTTGATTTGTTTTTTATTTTTTTTATTCTTTTTCTTGAAGCTTTGGTATTTTTTTTATTTCTTCTGCAATAATTTTTGTCTTGTTTTTGATAGGTAGTTTGCTTGTTTTTTTTTTTAGATTTCTTTTTTTTTCTATTTTCAGGTCTGTATTTTTCTTGATTTGCTATATTTATTCTTGTGTTTGATTTTAAATTAATCTATATTTCTTCTAGATTTTGCTAGTTTCTATGATTAAATCTCAGTCTTCTTGTTTAGTTCACAGCTTCTCTAAGATCTATTATAAATCTTACATTTCTACTCTATTTTCTATAACTTCTATTCTTTCTAATTTTATACTTTGTTTTGCTCTAATTATACTTTTTTGTCAATTTTTCTAAAGCCATCTCATTTTGATACCTTCTATATTTTTTCTTTGTTTTTGTTTTTATTAGCTATTTTTAGCTTTTTTTTTTTTTTTTTGTTTTTTCTGTATTTTTTTAATTTTGATCTTAAATTTTTTGGCCAGCTTTTGTAATATTCTTTTGTTTTTTTTGGTTTATATATTTCTTCTTTATTTATTTAAATTTTTTGTACAATATTTATTAGTCTTAATATATTATTTTTTTATTGCAAGTAAATAGAGTATCACTACTTCTAGCTTATAAATTTCTTGTCTTATAATATCTAACAAGATAGCATCAATTTTGCTTTTCACAATAAGATTATAGTACTTTCTATCCAATTCTTCTTCTATATTTTTGTTTTTTTTGTTTTTTTTTGTTTTAGTAATTTTTTCTTTATTATTTAAATTAGCATAGAATTACTTTGTAGAGGTTAAACTACTCATAAATCTACATATACCTGTTCTAATAAAGAATCACTCGATCTATTAAACAAGAATCTAAAAATAGATTATACAAGAAAGATCCAGATGTGACCCACCTAAGTGATTTCTCTTTATTTTGTCTGAGATTTCTAACTTACTGAGAATTTATATCTCAGGAGTCTATAGTAGGTACCTATCAACTTTGTCAGAATTATTGCTCTATATAATATATTACCAATTTCAAGAAAAATTTCCTAACAAAAAAATTACGAAGAGCAAATAGAGTAAGAAAAATTATGAGAAAGAGGATATTTTAAAACAAAACAGATAAGAAAGCAACTAAAACTAATAAAAAAAATCTAAAGTACTAATTATAAAACTAAAGAATCTATCTAACAAATTAGTACCTGCTAACCTGAATACTTATCTACTTGATTATAGTAATTACATAGAACTTAGCTGACATAAAAAAAACTAAACTAAGTACACTTTAATCTGTACTAAGAGCTAAAAATTATATACACATAACTTTATCGTTAAGCTGTATATCTCAAATTCTCTTTATTATCCCAACTTTATATCTATATTCTATTCCAAAGTATAATAAATGAATTAACTTCACATGTTCTTTCTGTATCACCTCATCTACTTGGTGTGTAAGTTCTTAAAACCTTTTGAATCTTTGATGTTCAGAGCCATGTTTCTAAATAAGAAGTAAATTACTTCCTATGTAGTCACGTGTTTGTTGTGTTCATATCACAGAGTTGCCAAATATAAAAGTGGTAAACAATGCTGATCTTTTAATAAAGAGTAGCCAAATCTCTCACTTTTTGTCGAAAATTGGTTTTGGGAACATTAAAGCAACAAAAAAAGCTTTGGTTTTGCAAGTTTTTAACTAAAAAGAATTTATCCAAGAGTTATCATTTCTTTCTATCTCCAGACTTCCTGAGTTTTTCTTTTCTACTTGCTGTTTTCAGAGACTCCTTCGGTTTAGATATTGAATACAAAGGAGAGTCCACCCAAAGAAGCAAAAGAACAAGACTTGACTTTTTGCAAACTATCCAAAATGCCTACTTCTTGATATATCACATTTAAAGATTTCATTGACAACAGTTTGTATTAAGAAAACCTCAAGTTGTTGTTAACTTCTGGCTTTGAGTCTTCAACTTGCTTTTGGTACTAGTTGGTCCAAGTGATCGTTGAGGAGAATTGTTTTTCTGTATCTTTACTATAGTATTTTTTATATTTTTGTTTATATTTTTCTAGTTCATCTTCATCTATTTCATTTAAAAGATTTTTTTTTTTTTTTTTTTTATTTAGGGTGGTATTCTGAT
>CAJVQC010000647.1:0-12154 GCA_910592285.1 Racocetra persica | reverse complement strand
TATTATTCGATAAAAATTGTTTATAGATTTGTATCGATTTATAATAGTTTATCGATATATAGCATTATATTCTAATCGATACAAACCGATTAATTGTTATATATTGATGATTATCTATTAAAAAACTTTCCTGATGTATGCTAATAGCATGTCATCTATACCAATAGCATACTGCTGTTAGCATGCTATATATTATACAAATTTTTGTTACATCTATATCTAATTCTTTCTTTAAATAATGATAACGATAAAATGATTATGTTATCTAATTTATTTAACAAAACTTTTAAACATCTGCTTTTCTTTTATAATATAGTTAAAATAATATGCAGAAATTCTAACAACTATAATAAATAATAGAAAAATGTCTCAAAAATACAACTATACATATATATATATTTTTAGTTATAAAAAAAAATAAAATACTTGATATTGATTTAAACTTTTATGACTATCTATATATAGTGATTACAATTTTATTAAATCTCAGCTTGAGAAAAAATATCATCAATCATCCAATCCTTAGTACTAGTGGTGGGTTCTTGAAAACAAGTCTTTTGTCTTGACGTTGTCTAAATGTTTTCATATCAAAGAATTCTTCTATTACTAATTCATTCCTCATATCAATATTTACTACTTCGATATCAAATTCTAAAGTCTCTTTTTCAAGTTCTTCTTTCTTAAACAAAAGATCAATATTAGAATTCTTAATATTAGTAGCATTTGTAATATTGGTAGATAAAATTTGATCTTTTTTTTTTAATAATTCAGGTAGTTTTTAATGATGATTGTGATAAAGCATTCTAAGCATTCCCATTAAGGTAGTAGATATCCTATTTCGTGATTTTGTTTTTACTAGCCCCAAGCTAGAAAATAAGTATTTAACAGCTACTGCATGAGGAATGATTAAAAAGATCTTTATAGCAAATCGTCAAAGAAGCAAAGAGCATCTAGAAAATCATGACCAGAAGGTTCTAGGATTAATATCTTTATTTGGTGATTTGCTACTCAACTAAAGAGAGCTTATAGTATAACATAATATAGTTTATATATAAAAATTAAGGTTTTTGGAATATGAGCTGCTTCTATCTAAAACTTTTTTTTATATTAAGTTAACTATCTTTGGGCTTTTAATTAAAGTGTAGAGCTTATTAAGACAAATCTAATAGTAGTTGAATCATCAAAACTGGCCTTATAAATCACGAGATATCTTCAAAAAATATTTCATCAACTATATAAATTTTTCTTTCAACAATACTATTGTTACAGTACTATGGCCTTCTTAATAGCAGTACTATAACAATAATATGGTTACAGAGATTCTTCACAGGTTTATAGCGATATCTAACAGGTAAGTATAATTTCTACTACAACTAGAAACTATACTCTTCTGTCTGTAGCAGTTCAGACAGACAATAGTTTATAGATAAAATATGTATTTTTATTAGAGAGAATAAGATAGGCTATCTTTAGGTTCCTATTTCTAAAGAATCCTATAATATTACAAGAGAGAATTTAGAGAAAAAGGGAGTCTGGGTCTAAGAGGTAGATGATGCAGGTCTAAGATTAACTTGGGGAAATTTACATCCTTTTTATATCTTTAGAGTAGGGTTCAGAGCACGAGAAAAAAATTAGACATGCCTATATAGACATGCCTCTGAGCTAAAGCATGCCTCTCATGTCTATGGGTATGCTCTTTTTAAATCATATGATTAACATATAGTTCACAATCTTCTTAAAAATCTCGCATATTGATTTAGTATCTATGGTTCTTGTTTATCTGAACTTATTAGCCAATTAAAATAACTTTGAATATCACATGACAAGGACATTCCCTTTGAACTTGAGGCATGCCTATAGGCATGCCCTAGAGACATGCTCTTAGAAGCATACCTATACCTTTGTGCTTGAACTCTACTTTAGAGCTAATCACTAATCATTATAGCTAAGCGTAGTTTACTTAGTGCTAAGCGTAAAGTGTAATCGCTAATCATTAAGTATTAAGTGCTAGTCGTAATCACTAAGTATAATCGCTAATCGTTAATTGCTAAGCATAATCACTAATCGTTAATCACTAAATATAATCACTAATCGCTAATTACTAAGCATAATCGCTAATTGCTAATCATTAAGTATACTACATATCTGCTAAATTCTACTCTAATAATAATAACTAAATAATACTAGATAATAATAAGATAATAAAATAATAAATAATAAAATATAATATTGAAATAATAAACATAAATAATAAAATACAATATTGAAATAATAAACTAATAAAATAATAAACTGTTCTATAACACTATTGTTGAAAAAAAAGTTTATATAGTCAGTAAAACATTTTTGAAGATATCTCATAATCTACAAGGCTAATTTTAATGATTTAACTACTATTAGATTTGTCTTGACAAGCTCTACAACTTCAATTAGAAGCCCAAAGATAGTTAACTTAGTACGAAAAAAAGTTTTAAATAGAAGCAGCTCACATTTCAAAAATCTTAATTTCTATATATAAACTGTATCTCGTTATACTATGAGCTCTCTCTGGTTAAGTGGTGAATCACCAATTAATATTTTTGTAAGTATCAAAAGGGGCATCCCTATTTTTATAATTTACAAGCTCTTTGTATAAAAGAGTAGTATCCTTTTTGTCAAAGTCCCAAGTTTTTGCTAATTCTAAAGAAAACCTGATAATTAAATCTCTAGATATTTTTTTTGACATCACGATTTGCTTGTAGTATGATAACAAAAAAAGAAAAATAAAATAAATATGATTATAAGAAAATTCACAGGCTTGTTTGTCAATAGTGGCTAGCGTATAATCTTTGAATCTGTTAATTAGAATATTTGTATTTGAAATAGTATAATGAATATTAATTAATTCTTTAAATATATTAGCTAATATAATATTTCTTGATTCTAGATGACCAATAGCATCTACAATGAGAATAAGCACTATTACTAGCATGTCATTGTTAGCAAAATGATAATAGCTATTAACTATGTTTTGAATCTCTGTTTTGATTGTAGAATAACTATTAGTTCCGCTAAAATTAATATATTGTTAAAATCCTCTTTCAAAAACCTTTATACCTAAACAAACTCTCACCAAAGAGTATCATCTCATTTTACAGAATATTGTAAGTGAATGATATATATCTTCCTTTTTTTGCCAATCTTGCAGTGTTCAAAGCCAAATATGAAAAGACATGAAAAAACTGACAAGTTTTTGATTATTTTCAATAACTGAAAGTAAAGGCTAAAAAGAGGAAATATCTTTTGCAAGTAGGTTGAAGGAATGAAGACAACATCAAATAGGAATTATATTCAGATAATCTTTTGTGAGATCAGCTCTCATTTTAACTATCACTGAAGGATTATCAGTAACACATACAATGATGGATTTAACAGAGACTGAATATAATTAAAGAATTTTTTCAAATTGCTTTTTAAAAAAGATTGCAGTATAGTGATTTGCTAATAGGTCGATAATATCTAAAATATGTTTCTCTTTCTTTTTTAAAGCTATAAAACCATAAATAGAATTTCAGAATACATCTTGCTATCCATCTAAAGCAATAGTAATATCAGTAAGAGACGACATTGTTTTGAATTTTTTAGCTAAGTAAATAGAAAATGAATTATTGAGAATTTTAGTGCTTAATGTTTCTGTGGAGAGTGAGTAATAATTTGGTATAAGTTCATTAAGAAATTTAAGAAAATAGGGGTTCTTGATGATTTTAAAGGATAGATTGCCATAAATAATAGCATCAAGTAGTTTTTTGTTGATTTTAGCTTGTTTTTCTGGTGATAATGGTTTAATAACCCAACTTACCAGATTATCTTGATATTTTAACACAAATGAGGAAAGGCTATCAGCTGCATCATTTGCACTGTAAAAACTATATTAATTAAAATTTTAATATTTTATTAAGCCATTTGCAAAAACATATTTATATTGCTTTCGATCTGAGCTAGTTAAACCTTTTTTACAAGTTTTAAGCAAAGAACTGGTAGCTTTTTTAATATAGCTGCTCTTTTCAAGAACCGGCCAGTTACAATATATAAGAACATGATTGTGGAGTTTTTCAAGTCTACTAGATAGCTCAAACTTACAATAAAAACATTTGGCAGTATATCGATTTCCCGCAACTTAATCCACAGAACACCAAAACTCAGTCTAACAGTTGTCATGAGTTGTCATATTAGAAATAATGAAACCAGGTGGTAGTTGAGATTGTATAGTATTAGAGTGATTTTATATATATTTTTTTTTGTTCGTTTGTTATTTATATTAATAAAATAAAACAAAATACTAATTAAAACTTTTATAAAAGATACATTAAATATGTTTTTTTTTATTGTTTTAAATTAAATAATTATATTCAATTTAGTTAAATTTATACAATAACTTCTTTTTTTCATTTTATATATAGGATTCTAATTCTAATTTATTTTATTTTTACAAAAAGCAAACGAAAATTACTTCTAAATCGCATACATGTTGTATAGATTATCTAAGAATCTTACAATTTTTTTTTAATATGTATCTTTTTCCGTAATGAGTATTTGATAGTAAATTCTAAATTCTTTTTCTTTGTTATATAGATATTTTTAAAAATTCTTAAACAATAAATATTGCAGCAAATTTGGCAAATAATTTATATAGTTTCAATTAGAGGTTGGAACCATGAATATTCAACAGTTATAAACAGATATTTATTAAATATCTAATATCTGGTTATACAAATTCACGAATAGTCAAGAGGTTTGTAATCAATATAATTGATTCGTGAATAATCATGTGAATATTTGCATTTATGAATAATAATACGGATATCTATCCAAAATCTAGATATTTGTCCAATACTATTTGTAAATATTCAAAACCTGCAAATATTTACTAAATAGCTATGATAAATATTCAAAGAATTAGAACTCTAGTTCCAATCATTCTAAATTATCGTAAATAGCTATATAAAATACCTCTTGATAGTAGATCCCTTTATTATATTGGGTTTAAACCAGAGTTAAGAATTTAGTAAAATATAAGAGACCAGAGTTTCTTAATTAGTAATTTATATTTAACAAGAAGAAATCTATATATTATTATACTTTCCTCCAAATAATAAACCTCTGGTATAATTTAAGTTTTTTAATCGACATACCTGAGTCATCTATATGGCCATTTACGGTAACTTATTTTCTGCAATGATCATCAAGGTTTTATTAAAGTAGTTCATGTAATGTTACTATTACTTGTTATACAATTCTCTTCATTTTTCTTTGTTATATCATATTTTACTGTATATCCTTACATTTCTGTTTTATGTTGTGCTTACATGTCAAAAATATTTCAGTTTGAAACTTGAAAAAACTAGACAACAAAATAAATTTACAATCTAACGCAATAAGTAATATAATTTAATATATTGCTAAAAGACCACATAGCTAGCAGTGATTCAAAAAAAACTTTCATATGAATAATATTTTAAGAATTGCTTTATTAAGAATAAATATAATTAAACTATATAAACATGTTACACTCGCTTAAAACAGGCTAGAATCAATAATGATAATAATAATAAATGCTGTTTTGATATCTGTAAAAAACAAAATTATATTCAACATAATAAATAATCATGTGATAAGATGCCTAATCTTCACTTGTAATCATATTACAGCTAATTCTGCAGCAAATATAATATAAAGGTCTAGTAAATTGGTAAATTACTCAATAAAATATTTCTTATAAGAATAGCCAATTTTGTCTATAAAGTAGGTTAACTGTAATATCTAATTTTAAAAACTGTAATTGTTAATCTACTAAGTTAGGTAGCATGCCAGATACCCTACAATATTTATTATGTTTAAACTAAACTTATTACAAGTCACTTCTGTTATAGTGAACTCCCATTATAGTAAACCTCTTGTTATCGTGAAAGGGATTTGTATACAATTTACAATCTATAAACAGAAGCTAATTTATAGTGTTAAACCTAAACATACTACAAATTCAAATATTAAACTCAGTTTTATTACTATTAAAAAGTCTATACCTTTTTAAATTAAGCAATTTGTAATGAAAGGTTATTTAGATTTAATATCGTAAAGAAGCAGTCTAGTAAAATACTTCCAATATCTCTAATATATAAGATAATCTTGCATAATTCATTTTTCAAACAAAGTGTATCAGTTAAGATTCTGTTGTATAATATCAGCATTCTATATTTTTACATAGCAAATCCTTAACATTGTTATTAGAAAAAGTTTTACCTATCTTAGAATTTTGAAAAATTATTTTGAGATCTATAAAATTAAGATCTTATTAAGTGTAAATATAAAATTTTAAACCACTGTATTAAAGAACAAAAAACAAGACCTAATGAACAAAGTAAACCTAACGAAATAAGAACTAACAAAGCAAAACCTGATGAAGTTAGACTGACAAAGCAAGACCTGACAAAGTAAGATCTGACAAAGAAAGCAAAACTAATAAAGTAAGACCCAACAAAGCAAGACCTAACAAAGACCAATAAAGTAAGAACTGACAAAGCAAGACTCAAGAAAGCCAAACCCAACGAAGCCAAACCTGATAAGCAAGACCCAACAAAGCCAAACCTGACAAAGCAAAATAAAGCCCAAAGAAGACCCAGTAAAGTAAGACATGCACAAGAAGTGTTAGTTTTGTTTAAAGAAAAAAAATTAAATTATACAAAAAAACATCTATCATATTTTCAATTCCAGATTTTGAATCCAATGGAAAAAAGAAGAAGGAAGACCCAATAAAGCCAGACCCAATGAAGCCAAACCCGATGAAGCAAGATTCAATTAAGTAAAGCCTGAAGAAGATCCAGTGAAGTAAGACATATACAAGAAGTGTTAGTTTCATTTAAAGAAAAAAAAAATTAAACTATATAAAAAAAGTACCTATCATATTCCTAATTTCAGATTCTGAATCTAACAGAGAAAAGAAGAAGAAAGTCCCAACGAAGCCAAACCCGACAAAGCAAAGCTCAAAGATCCCAATAAAGCCAAACCCAACAAAGCAAGATCTAATAAAGTAAAAGTTTGAAGAAGACCCAGTGAAGCAAGATATGCGCAAGAAGTGTTAAAAAAAAAAATACAAAAAAACACCTACCATATTCCCAATTTCAGAAGCCAATAGAGAAAAAAAGTATTAAAAAATAAAATATTAATACTGTAGTAATCCAAACAAACATAAACGATTATCAAAATAAAGCAATTTATCAACGGCCAATAGAAACTTGGGGAAATTAGTAAATGCTATATGTGTTGGTTGATTAATGATTACTTTAATAGTACAAATAGAAAATAGTGATTGATTTTTTAATGTAATACAAAATCTATAGTACGAATAATATTTTTTATGGTGCGAATAGCAGTATCCTAAATTAATACTAGTATTAAAAAGAATTTACCGTAATTTGTGACAAATAGTACCCTCTTGTTAAAGTATCTACCTACTGTCAATTTAGTATCAATTTAGTCAAATTATATAGTTAATTGACAGTCTCAAAGAGAGTACTATTCAATTTTTAAGGCCTAGAAATATAAGAAACCGGGATACTATTTGCCACAAATTACGGTAATATAATTTGCAATTACAAAAGAGGCAAGTACTAAATATATATATAAATATATACTTGAATATATAAGCTTATTAGTAATATTTGGATTTAACATATATGAAAATACAGTTATATTATCTTTGAAATATAAGTATATAGAACAACTCTCTCTGACGATCACTCATACCAAACTTACGACTAACGAAAACAGAAACTTGTTGAAGAAAAGTAGAAAAGACAACTATACAAGTAACGGTTTTTACAAAGATCAAGGATCTTTTGGTTTTCTTCTTTTCTCCCTGGACTTTTTTGTATATTCAGCAAGCAAGTTAAAAGCATTCTTGTACAAGATAACTAGCAGGTGAAGATGCCCTTGTACAAAAAATTTTAATAGAAGCATAGCTTCTGCTGACGAAGCGAAAGATAGTTGGTCTAAAGGGGAACAACAAGTGAGTTTTCAATACACTCCTTATCGAAGTTTAAGGCTACCTGCTAACCGAAACTCTTTACAACACACCACTCTTTGCACTTCACGAAATTTCACCAAAAAGGGGAAAAATGGTGTATCCCGTTAAAGGATCAACCTAAGGATCATTACTGAAAAAAGAAAGTCATGTACAGAAGTACATGTCTGCTTTGGAATAAATAATGTATGATCAAAGTCTAAAATAGGAAGTCATGAATACGTTGCAAAAGTTTTACGAAGCTACGCAATTAAAAATTTTGAACTTGAACCTTTACTCAAGAACGGATGTTTTGATTAAGTTTTACATCCTAGATATAGACATAAATAACTAATGTAAAGATTAAATTAGTTTATTTAGTAGTACTATATAATGTTTTTAGTTTGGCATAGGCTTAATAATGCTATCTTTGTTTTCTTTTATTTTTGTTTTTGTTTCTTTGACTTGTTTGGTTTTATTTGTTTTAGGTGGATTGGGTTCGTTGTTGAGTTTATTTCCCATTTTTACTCCTTTTGATTTAGTGTTTATATTTCTTTACTAATAAGAAAAGCCAATAATAATGCTTATGGCTTGCAGTCACTAGCCGAGTATTGAAGGGAAAAAAGTCCTTAGATAGTTTCAGACCCAGATTGAGGCCAATGACTGCTAAGGCAGGCCATATTGGGCGTAAGCTTGGTGAGCCGTTTGTATAGAGATTTTATAGCTAGGAGAGAAATTCTTGTAATTTGTTGAATAGTTTTAGTCATAAATAAACAGTGCAAGTAGCTGAATTATAAAAAAATATATATATATATAAGTATATAAGATTAGAATATAATGTCTAACAATATTTATTATTAAATAAATAAGTTTTATTTAATAACTACTTTAAAGATAATACTGCTTTGTTAAACAATATAGTTATGGTACAAAAATTAACAGAAACTATAATTTTTACTAATATGATTGTAAAATAAATATATAATATGCAAATATAAAATAAAAAAATATAAATATAAATAAAAAAACATGTAATTTACAAATTTGCTATAAATCTAGCTTTTTTTATTAAGTAAAAATTTTTAACATAATAATTTAGATATATTGTTCTATTTATATTAACATGAATATTAATATTTAGTAAAAAATAACTATTAATTTTTTGTGCTATCACTATAATTATTTATTCAATACCAAACTTCTATAAATTTAATTGGTCAATTGTTTATTGAATATGTAAAATCTATATGTAATATAATTTTTATTGGCTAATTTTAATGATTATCAGAGAATTCTAAAAAGAAAATTTAAAAAATAAATTGATAATATTGATTAATAAATAAAGACAGTAAGAACATATGAAGTTTATGATTTGTTATACTGTATTTTGAAATAGAATATGGATTTAAAGTTAAAATAACAAGAAACTATAAAATATGCAGTCTAATGACAAAATGTCATATGCATATAATTTTTATATCTTAGTATAGATCAAAGTACAATTAGTTTAGTTTTTTTTTTATATTAGTTGAGTTCTATGTAAATACTATAATCATGTAGTATATATCCTGGTTAGCAGATACCAATTTGGTAGATAGGTTCTTTAGTTTTATATTTGTGCTTTAAATTTCTATTGCTAGTTTATTCATTTTCTTATTTGTTTGTTTTAAAATATCCCCCTTCTCATATTTCCTCTTATCCTACTTTGCTCTTCGTAATTTTTTTGTTAGGAAATATTTCTTCGGATTGGTGATATTTTATATAGGACAGTGATCCTGACAAGGCCGGTGGCTGTCTACTGTAAACTCCTAGGGTTTAAATCCTTAGTAAGTTAAGGATCCTGGATAAGAAAACTGGGCCACCTAGGCGGGTCGCACCTGGGTCCTCTTTGCAGAATCTATTTTTAGATTTTTGTTTTAACGACCAAGTGATTCTTTATTAGTACAGGCCTATATAGAAATGTCTTATAGTTTAGCCTCTATTTGTACGCCTATGCCGATTTAAATAATAAAGATCGCTGAATTGCAAAAAAAAAAATATAAACTATATAAAAATATTAATAAAGCTATAAAATATATAATAAAAATATAAAATATATAATCGCAATGCAATTAGTTCTAGAACAGATTGATTATCTTTTTTTAAAAACCACTAGAAAAATCTCATATCGAAGCTACTAGAGCGGTCAACCTTACACATATTTAATCGTACTCAATTATCAAGATACAGTCTTCCTCCTCTATAATCACCTCCTATATAATCACAACTCCTGTACAATCACATTAAATCTTGAGACTATTTATTAATAAACTTATAAAAAAATACTTCTATATAATCACACTCTTTTATATCACTAATTTTCTTGATACAAACTGCGTGATTATAGAGGAGGAAGACTGTATCATTTTATACGGATTTGATTCCGACAAGTAGAACGACTGTTAATCAATTTACAGGTTTTTCCTTTCCGCCACATGCATCATGTATATATGATGATACGTACAGTACGTACGTAATTTAATAAATTAATACATATTAATACATTCGTATCTGTTTATAATTAATATCTCTATTATATATATTATCTATAATATATCTATACTACTTATACTCAATATACATGCGAACCCAGGTTCTAAAATTAGAACTTGATTTTTAATGACTTTGTTTCAAAACTAGGCACCAAGGCTCTAAACCTAAGAACTTTACTATTCCTACTGCTAGTTGATAATTTTTCTAGCCCAGATCCAACGAATTCTGACCGAAATTTTGGGAATTTCGCTTAGTAGAAAAGATAAAGTATATTCTACTGCTATTGTAGATATTAAAAATATTAAAAAAACATCATAAGTCATCTAACATGTCAAGATTGTAGTTTTCCTTTCAATGTTACCTAGCCGCAAGTGCCTAATCCATTAAATAAAGGGACAAATGGCTAATGGATCTAATTCCTATGTCAAAAATACTATGTCTATATATGTTTTTGATAATGTAGAACGTTCTCCTCTCGCACAATAATATCTGCCTTGTCTGTAACTATTGTACAATCATCCAAAGGAATATATAAATATTTGTACATGTGAATTGAATCGTTAGTCCACAATTTGTTTACCCTTTTAAGAATCGATATCTGAACATCGATACAAAAAACATTAGAAAATATTCATTTGAATAGTACCTACTAAATGAAGAAATGTTCACAAACCTCTATTCCATAAGACAGGGCAATACCAGCTAAAGTATCAAAAGGTTTGATCATATGCACAATAACTTTTTTCTTTTCGGGTTCTTTTCGATCTTTTTCTCTACACATTACCTCAGTTATACTTAGATCTAATGGGCTATAGCATTTTGTTAAATCTATATCTTTATCTTGTGTTTGAACGGATTGAATCTGTTCACTATCATTTTTTCGGTTTGTAATATGTAAAATGTTACTGTTAAATTTTCTAAAGAATGTAGGTGTTATAGGTGACAATGTAATCTGATGATTAAGGGGATGTGTAGTTGCGGGAACAAGTGGAAGTTTATGTGGATTCGATAATTTTTCTAAAGATCCTATGTTGAGGGATAAAGAAGGTTTTTGAGAACTCTTTTTACATATTAGGCCGTCAGGAAATTCCTCAACTTTTAACGAAAACCAATCTTGAGTAAAAGCAAAAGAATTTGTCAAATCTTGAATAGAACTTTGCATTTCGTTAAGTTATTATACAGATCTCTAGAAACTAAATTCAATGAAAGGAATGTTGGCTGATTTAGATAGGTTATTGCAAAATTAAATTGATCATGATAAATTAAAAACATGTGCTTTCATCGAGAAACGGCGTAAACCAATTTTGCTTGTATTACTGATAGGGATGTTATCCTGTTCCAACCGGTTCACTGTTTCGAACCATATACGTTAACCGGTTATCGAACTCAGTTTATACAAATATACTAATTATGCTTGCTCAAAAGTTAATAAGTTATGTATTACCTCGAAATAGACCGGGGTAAAATCGCCACCCAAAAAAGTTTAACTAGGATACATCTATGTACCCCCCCCCGCCCAAAATGGAAATGATCGTCGTTGTTTATATGATTTCGATATGTATTTGTTTTTTTTAAAAAAAATAC
>CAJVQC010000646.1:0-12154 GCA_910592285.1 Racocetra persica | reverse complement strand
TCGGGTAATAAATTAAATATTAGCGGAGATGGTAAAAATGGGGACCTGTTTAGTTACTTTTCACCAACCCGGTATAATGACGAACTAACTCAATGCAGATTAGTTATGTTGTGTGCATTATTATTTCATAATATATTGTATAATGACGAACTACCGTATATCTCCGAATATAAGCAACCGAAATTTTACAAATTTTTCAAGTCAAAAGTGAAGGAGTTGCTTATATTCAGGGTAATTTTATTAGTAAAACATAATAACTTTTGCCAAATTTTTAGCTCCAAAATCTGGGGGTTGCTTTTATTCGGGAGGTTGCTTATATTCGGAGATATACGGTAACCCTTAACGCCGATTAATTGTATACATGTTAATAATTTGTCGTTTATAAATTGGTAGATAGCTGCATACCGATTGTTCGATTGCAATCGATTGTACGTACGCGATTGAATGTGATTGTATGTAATTGTGCGATTTATTTTTAAATTTAAATAATGTAATATTTAAATTTTGTTTCAGGTGTACTTCACAGTACTTCGAGTAAACAAAGGTAATTTTTTAAAGTATATCTTAGTAGATTTAAAATTGCAAAATGACTCTTAGCGATGATTGAAATTATCTTACTCATGGTGATTATAACAAACAGGAATTTGCAAACTCCGAACATAAGTTTGTAAAAAAACACTTAAAAAATATGTAACAAATGGCATTGTATAAAAATACGTTTAAGGAAACAGATCGTTTAATAATAACGATATAAAAGTAAAATTTATCTATATCTTTATAATAAAAATTCTATATTTTCTTTTTATATAATTCTTTATATTTTATCTAGATCTTTAAGTAGTTATTTTTTTCTAACTTACAGCATTTCATAAAGAGTTCTTCCTATCGTGAAGTTCCTCATACTTATATTTATATATTTGTTAGTCTAGTTGGATTATTAATCGGATGATGCCGAGAATTTGAATTATTTTAATATAAAATTTAAAAAAAAATTGTTGAGCTATTTTTTTAGCTTTTTTTTAAAGTTAGGTTAGAATTTAGGGTTAGAGTTTATAATAAAAGAGTATATGTGGATTTTAGTAGAGTTTATATTTTCAAATTGAGACCCAAATTCTCAGCATTATCCGATTCCAAGCTTCATCCCCGTCATTGATTTTTCATAGCCAATTTATGGAGATGTTACTGATAATGTGTAACTGCCATTGGTCATTATATTAACCAAAATAGCTAACGTTAATGACTTTAGAAAAAATTGTATTTTTAAGTATAAATTTTAATGCTTATTTCTCTAAAATATGCATATAATTACTCATTTATCGTTATATAATTAGCTTAAGGACAAAAGCAGTATTCACATGCTTAATGTAAAAGTAGCAAATGTCGCATGCAGTAGAGGTGTAGGAGTTTCGTACTGTATTTTTTTTTTATTAATTGCTATACAGTACCGTACACTTTATATATATGTTGTAGGTGGATTCAGAATCCTGTGGATTCAGAATCAACTTGAGTGAATTTTGAGTCTCAAAACAACTAAAGTAAAAATAGAATTTTTTTATCATTATAACATTAAATATGCTCTCTATTTATACACTTAATATTATGGGACGACAGACGCTTCCACCGTATACATCTACAAGAACTTTTTTTTAATTAATCTTATAATCACATGTTGTGCCAGTTATGTAGAAGCAGACTACATTCTTGGTTTTTTGTACATTAATAATTTGTCTTGATCAACTTCAAGCGTCCCATATTCTGTTGAGCCAGTAGTATACTTTATCAAGTATTCCATTTTACATCACAAGGGTTATGTTGCATTTGATAATTTTTGATTATTTTGCAGGATAAGATAGATCGGTAATGACGTTATAATCTATTTGAATTGCAACACATGCGTGGCATTAAATAACAGTTCTCAACTCCCATAGCTGAAAGAATTTTGAATCCATATATCGACCTTTTGGAGTTCCCAAATTGTATTAGTAAGCTCATGTAGTACTGCAATAATAAGTTCGTGAAATAAAAATTTTACGTCTGACAAGTTATTTTTTCAAAACTTATTAACTAATTCGTTAAAAATTTTTGTCTTAAAAGAATATTCTTGGGTTGACATTTTAACTTGAAAACTTTTTCAAATACAGTACGATTCTTTAAATATGTATGATTTAAGATTGATATTAAGATCCGTAATTTTCTGATCTTTATTGATAAATATCGTGCTTAACCCAATTGAACTGTATCTTGGTTAAAAGAAAGTTTTATTAAGCAAAAGAATATAGAATAAAATGTTTTAAATGGTACAAATATACAGCGATAAAGTTCAAAGAACCACTGTCATCATAATGCAGAATTATTTCAAAATTTGTGCCCTTAGATGTAATTATTTTTGTTTTTGACCCTTATTTGTAATTATTTTCATTTTTCAGGCCTTTATATGTAAATTCCCCTAAATATTATACTACATATTTGTATTATTTTTTAATCCTTAATATTACTATAATATATTGTCGAATATATATATATATATTTATGAAGTAAAGTTATATTCATAACACCGTGTTATATAACACCTTTTGCAATATCTCAAAAACGTACTAAGTAAATGCTCTAAGTAAAAATGATCAGCGCCCCTGAAAACCTCATGGGAACTGAAATTGGGACCTATTAGGACTTTATATCTAATATATATTGTATAATTAAAAATCCCTATTTATTTTAAAACCGGACCCTAACCCTAAGTAAGACATATAGGGTGTTATAATAACACGGTGTTATGAATATAATATTTCATTTATGAATATAAAATAGTAGCTTGTGAATACTTATAGCTATTATACTATTCTCATGAAAACAGTATTTGGTTCTGAATTTTTGAACATTGGTTAAAGCCTAGCTTTATATTTCCTGAGCAGTTCGATAAGAACTACTACTATTAGTAGCTTCAGAAGTGGCAATAGTACTACTTCGACTATTTAAGTTATATGAAGATGAATTGGTTCTTAATGCTTCTTCATGAGGCTTTAAAAATTGTTCTTTAAAAATTCTACCAGCTAGCCCAATAACTCCACTAGTTGCTGAAAATGAACCACTGACTACTAAGTAAATCTTATCTTCAGAATATTTGAAGGCAAAGATGGCAAACAATACAGTGAAAAAAGCACTTGCATATTCAAAATAATAAATAAATTTAAGTATTCTTTCGGTTTGGTTTAAGTCCAAGCAATTTACCCTTCTTTTCAGGTAGGTAATAGATTGTTGGCAAGTTCGCTTAAGGAAAGAAATACTTGCCAAAAAAAAAAATAAAAGAGGAAAATGAAATTAAAAAAAATTGGTATATGTATTGTAAATATTAAAATAATTACTAAAAGAATTTCGTTATAAATAACTGCATGAATGCGCTCCTCCATAAAATCAAAAATACGAAAAAAATCAAAAATGTCTAAGTAATGCTAATTTGGCCTATTAACAAAAAACTACCAAAAAAAAGAAATAATATATACTTTAAATGCTTTCTAAAATCAAAATAGTGATCTAAAATATAATAATTCATTAATCCCAAAAAGACTAGAGTGAAAATAAAAGGAATGCCAAGAATTGTGAGCATGAAATAACCTGCTCTAGTAAAAACAAAATTTTGACTAACTAAAATTATAGTTAATATATAGGCCAAATAGAAAAAACCAACAAGAAATTTCTCCCAATGTTTTTTAATTAACTCTTTCATTACTAGCATAGACATGATTAATTATATATAATTCTTAGTTTTTCTGCTTAGTGACTTTTCTTATAATTTTTAATTTTTCTGCTTAGTGGCTTTTTCTATTACTTTGTTTCTATTTCTTTTGGTGCTATTTTTTTTATATCCTAAGTTGGTCAAAGTTTCGTTTGCTATAAATACAGTTGTTATAATTTTTGGAATTTTCATACACTACACAAAGTCGCGTAATAATTACTAATTTAACAATTATAACATTTTATTTGATGTCTATTTCAGGTTATTTCAGGTTATTTCTAAATTTATTCGAGTTGATCTTATCGTTATGTTGGATATATTTTGGTGTATCCTTTGATGTATCCCCGTGATCTGCCACCTTAATCAAAAAGGAAATTGTTTATTCAAACATTTATAAATTGGACGTACGTACTGTACGTACCATGATACTTATACTAGGGTATTAAGTATCACAGTTCCAGACTAATCTAGTGTTGCTCTAGCGGATCTTATCATTTTTCTGACAACCACTTTCCCGACAATGTCAAAATCTTGACAAGTTAACCCGCATTAGGTTAGGGTTAGTATTACTTTCAGTCAATTCTGGTCGGGATTTAGATTGTCAGAAAAATGTTGTCAGAAAAATAATATAGACCCCTGCTCTAGTACTGGTCAAGTGCTGTTCTTCCAAAATTTTTTATCGATTTTATATTATATTTATAGAAAGATGGTAGGGCTTTGCATTTCATAAATATATATTTTTTTTTTAAGTAAAAATTTTTACTATAAGCAAAAAGTTGGGGTTCGTAATTTTTTTTTTTGGATTTTTAAATTATAAAAATCGAACGAATAGATTAGTCGCACAACCAAAATTCAAGGATAGAATAGGCCACATTTACAAAAGTTTCCTAAAATCACCAAAATTCTACTAATAAAGCATTAACACATGTACTAGATAAAGTTACTCAGAAGTTAATTTTGCCATAATATACATCATGTATATTTTTTTAATAAAATTATATGTGGTCCTATAAAAGATATTGTTAGAGGCAGAAGCGCCGTGACTGTTATGCATGAAATTTGTCGTGAAATGGTGCTCCGGGACCCAAGATGATTCGAGCGCAATCCCCTACAGCAAGTCCGTGAAAATATACCAAAGTCAAATCTCACATTGAAAAGTAATGCCATAGATCTCATAGAGCAAAGCCACCTTTCCGATTTGGTTTGATAGTTGTCAAGGTAATATTACCTTGTCGGGTTAAGAGTGTGGCGTGGTAATATAGCGCGATTGAGTTAATGGAAGGGAAAATGCTAGGATAATAAAATGGTGAGATGTTTCTTCGATTTTAGTCTTCTCTTCTTCCTTACAAAAAAGCTATAAAAAGCCCCTTAGTTTTAAAATGTAAAATGTAATAGACTAACTCTTGAACCTTTAAAGAATCAAGATAATAAAAAACTCAACTAAATTCTTAGACCGCCAAATCATTCCTGCCTCTATACGTTGAGTAACGTTTCGCAATGACCCTAAATTGAAGCGATACTTCATTGTGTTGTCTATTTTTTTTTAGTGTAGGTGTCGTAGTGGTCCCTCCTGCAACAATTTAATAAAATTTTTATATAGATTTACACTTAACCCTCGTTAATATCAACTTCATTAGGCCATTTAAAGTTGAATAGATTTCCTCTTAATTAGTTGTCCTTCCGGAAATTAAACAAACTAATCACAATGCAGGATAATCTTCAGTAAGCATGTGATTAAATTTGCCAATTAAGATTTAATCAAATGTATTATATATGTGTTTAAATTTTTCTTCCCTTGAGACTGAGCTCAAAATGTCTACGTTAACGTCTATGGTACTGGGAGTCTATAATGCCAATCGCGGGAATGTTTCAATTTTCTCGTGATTGTGATTGACCATAAATGAATGGATTTCGACATACTGCACTGAAGATATAATGCTTTTGTAATACTTTTTTAAATTGCTAAAACCGTTATGTAAAAATTTTTTAAAACAATTTACAAATAACTTTATACACAAGACTAAACTTTACAAAGTTACGGTCAATTTTTTTAAAAAAATACATTTATGAAGATTTATAGCGATTTGAAGATTGGTTCTTGTTTTAAATTGCTATAGTTTTTTTATAGAATTTCCTAAAAAAGTGGCCTGTAACTTAGTAAAGTTTAGTTATATGTATGAAGTTATTGGTAAATTTTTTTGAAAAAAAACTTTTTTTTCCATATATATCATCAAATTCTTTTTATGTTTTTTATCTAAAAACTTTTTTAAATAAGTTATTCAATGTTGATTATGGTGCCGGAAGTCTTTAATCGTCAATCTAGAGTTTGGAACCATCATATGTTAAAATCGATTATAACCAGTTTACATATGAAAATAAATCCGATTCCAACCTATGCCAATCACAGAATGTTCCAATTTTCTCATGATTGTGATTGACCAATAAAGAACGAATTTCGCCGAAAATATAGCAAAAAAAGTTTTTTTTCAAAAAAATTTACCAATAACTTCATACATATAACTAAACTTTACTAAGTTACAGGCCACTTTTTTAGGAAATTCTATAAAAAAACTATAGCAATTTAAAACAAGAACCAATCTTCAAATCGCTATAAATCTTCATAAATGTATTTTTTTAAAAAAATTGACCGTAACTTTGTAAAGTTTAGTCTTGTGTATAAAGTTATTTGTAAATTGTTTTAAAAAATTTTTACATAACGGTTTTAGCAATTTAAAAAAGTATTACAAAAGCATTATATCTTCAGTGCAGTATGTCGAAATCCATTCATTTATGGTCAATCACAATCACGAGAAAATTGAAACATTCCCGCGATTGGCATTATAGACTCCCAGTACCATAGACGTTAACGTAGACATTTTGAGCTCAGTCTCAAGGGAAGAAAAATTTAAACACATATATAATACATTTGATTAAATCTTAATTGGCAAATTTAATCACATGCTTACTGAAGATTATCCTGCATTGTGATTAGTTTGTTTAATTTCCGGAAGGACAACTAATTAAGAGGAAATCTATTCAACTTTAAATGGCCTAATGAAGTTGATATTAACGAGGGTTAAGTGTAAATCTATATAAAAATTTTATTAAATTGTTGCAGGAGGGACCACTACGACACCTACACTAAAAAAAAATAGACAACACAATGAAGTATCGCTTCAATTTAGGGTCATTGCGAAACGTTACTCAACGTATAGAGGCAGGAATGATTTGGCGGTCTAAGAATTTAGTTGAGTTTTTTATTATCTTGATTCTTTAAAGGTTCAAGAGTTAGTCTATTACATTTTACATTTTAAAACTAAGGGGCTTTTTATAGCTTTTTTGTAAGGAAGAAGAGAAGACTAAAATCGAAGAAACATCTCACCATTTTATTATCCTAGCATTTTCCCTTCCATTAACTCAATCGCGCTATATTACCACGCCACACTCTTAACCCGACAAGGTAATATTACCTTGACAACTATCAAACCAAATCGGAAAGGTGGCTTTGCTCTATGAGATCTATGGCATTACTTTTCAATGTGAGATTTGACTTTGGTATATTTTCACGGACTTGCTGTAGGGGATTGCGCTCGAATCATCTTGGGTCCCGGAGCACCATTTCACGACAAATTTCATGCATAACAGTCACGGCGCTTCTGCCTCTAACAATATCTTTTATAGGACCACATATAATTTTATTAAAAAAATATACATGATGTATATTATGGCAAAATTAACTTCTGAGTAACTTTATCTAGTACATGTGTTAATGCTTTATTAGTAGAATTTTGGTGATTTTAGGAAACTTTTGTAAATGTGGCCTATTCTATCCTTGAATTTTGGTTGTGCGACTAATCTATTCGTTCGATTTTTATAATTTAAAAATCCAAAAAAAAAAATTACGAACCCCAACTTTTTGCTTATAGTAAAAATTTTTACTTAAAAAAAAAATATATATTTATGAAATGCAAAGCCCTACCATCTTTCTATAAATATAATATAAAATCGATAAAAAATTTTGGAAGAACAGCACTTGACCAGTACTAGAGCAGGGGTCTATATTATTTTTCTGACAACATTTTTCTGACAATCTAAATCCCGACCAGAATTGACTGAAAGTAATACTAACCCTAACCTAATGCGGGTTAACTTGTCAAGATTTTGACATTGTCGGGAAAGTGGTTGTCAGAAAAATGATAAGATCCGCTAGAGCAACACTAGATTAGTCTGGAACTGTGATACTTAATACCCTAGTATAAGTATCATGGTACGTACAGTACGTACGTCCAATTTATAAATGTTTGAATAAACAATTTCCTTTTTGATTAAGGTGGCAGATCACGGGGATACATCAAAGGATACACCAAAATATATCCAACATAACGATAAGATCAACTCGAATAAATTTAGAAATAACCTGAAATAACCTGAAATAGACATCAAATAAAATGTTATAATTGTTAAATTAGTAATTATTACGCGACTTTGTGTAGTGTATGAAAATTCCAAAAATTATAACAACTGTATTTATAGCAAACGAAACTTTGACCAACTTAGGATATAAAAAAAATAGCACCAAAAGAAATAGAAACAAAGTAATAGAAAAAGCCACTAAGCAGAAAAATTAAAAATTATAAGAAAAGTCACTAAGCAGAAAAACTAAGAATTATATATAATTAATCATGTCTATGCTAGTAATGAAAGAGTTAATTAAAAAACATTGGGAGAAATTTCTTGTTGGTTTTTTCTATTTGGCCTATATATTAACTATAATTTTAGTTAGTCAAAATTTTGTTTTTACTAGAGCAGGTTATTTCATGCTCACAATTCTTGGCATTCCTTTTATTTTCACTCTAGTCTTTTTGGGATTAATGAATTATTATATTTTAGATCACTATTTTGATTTTAGAAAGCATTTAAAGTATATATTATTTCTTTTTTTTGGTAGTTTTTTGTTAATAGGCCAAATTAGCATTACTTAGACATTTTTGATTTTTTTCGTATTTTTGATTTTATGGAGGAGCGCATTCATGCAGTTATTTATAACGAAATTCTTTTAGTAATTATTTTAATATTTACAATACATATACCAATTTTTTTTAATTTCATTTTCCTCTTTTATTTTTTTTTTTGGCAAGTATTTCTTTCCTTAAGCGAACTTGCCAACAATCTATTACCTACCTGAAAAGAAGGGTAAATTGCTTGGACTTAAACCAAACCGAAAGAATACTTAAATTTATTTATTATTTTGAATATGCAAGTGCTTTTTTCACTGTATTGTTTGCCATCTTTGCCTTCAAATATTCTGAAGATAAGATTTACTTAGTAGTCAGTGGTTCATTTTCAGCAACTAGTGGAGTTATTGGGCTAGCTGGTAGAATTTTTAAAGAACAATTTTTAAAGCCTCATGAAGAAGCATTAAGAACCAATTCATCTTCATATAACTTAAATAGTCGAAGTAGTACTATTGCCACTTCTGAAGCTACTAATAGTAGTAGTTCTTATCGAACTGCTCAGGAAATATAAAGCTAGGCTTTAACCAATGTTCAAAAATTCAGAACCAAATACTGTTTTCATGAGAATAGTATAATAGCTATAAGTATTCACAAGCTACTATTTTATATTCATAAATGAAATATTATATTCATAACACCGTGTTATTATAACACCCTATATGTCTTACTTAGGGTTAGGGTCCGGTTTTAAAATAAATAGGGATTTTTAATTATACAATATATATTAGATATAAAGTCCTAATAGGTCCCAATTTCAGTTCCCATGAGGTTTTCAGGGGCGCTGATCATTTTTACTTAGAGCATTTACTTAGTACGTTTTTGAGATATTGCAAAAGGTGTTATATAACACGGTGTTATGAATATAACTTTACTTCATAAATATATATATATATATTCGACAATATATTATAGTAATATTAAGGATTAAAAAATAATACAAATATGTAGTATAATATTTAGGGGAATTTACATATAAAGGCCTGAAAAATGAAAATAATTACAAATAAGGGTCAAAAACAAAAATAATTACATCTAAGGGCACAAATTTTGAAATAATTCTGCATTATGATGACAGTGGTTCTTTGAACTTTATCGCTGTATATTTGTACCATTTAAAACATTTTATTCTATATTCTTTTGCTTAATAAAACTTTCTTTTAACCAAGATACAGTTCAATTGGGTTAAGCACGATATTTATCAATAAAGATCAGAAAATTACGGATCTTAATATCAATCTTAAATCATACATATTTAAAGAATCGTACTGTATTTGAAAAAGTTTTCAAGTTAAAATGTCAACCCAAGAATATTCTTTTAAGACAAAAATTTTTAACGAATTAGTTAATAAGTTTTGAAAAAATAACTTGTCAGACGTAAAATTTTTATTTCACGAACTTATTATTGCAGTACTACATGAGCTTACTAATACAATTTGGGAACTCCAAAAGGTCGATATATGGATTCAAAATTCTTTCAGCTATGGGAGTTGAGAACTGTTATTTAATGCCACGCATGTGTTGCAATTCAAATAGATTATAACGTCATTACCGATCTATCTTATCCTGCAAAATAATCAAAAATTATCAAATGCAACATAACCCTTGTGATGTAAAATGGAATACTTGATAAAGTATACTACTGGCTCAACAGAATATGGGACGCTTGAAGTTGATCAAGACAAATTATTAATGTACAAAAAACCAAGAATGTAGTCTGCTTCTACATAACTGGCACAACATGTGATTATAAGATTAATTAAAAAAAAGTTCTTGTAGATGTATACGGTGGAAGCGTCTGTCGTCCCATAATATTAAGTGTATAAATAGAGAGCATATTTAATGTTATAATGATAAAAAAATTCTATTTTTACTTTAGTTGTTTTGAGACTCAAAATTCACTCAAGTTGATTCTGAATCCACAGGATTCTGAATCCACCTACAACATATATATAAAGTGTACGGTACTGTATAGCAATTAATAAAAAAAAAATACAGTACGAAACTCCTACACCTCTACTGCATGCGACATTTGCTACTTTTACATTAAGCATGTGAATACTGCTTTTGTCCTTAAGCTAATTATATAACGATAAATGAGTAATTATATGCATATTTTAGAGAAATAAGCATTAAAATTTATACTTAAAAATACAATTTTTTCTAAAGTCATTAACGTTAGCTATTTTGGTTAATATAATGACCAATGGCAGTTACACATTATCAGTAACATCTCCATAAATTGGCTATGAAAAATCAATGACGGGGATGAAGCTTGGAATCGGATAATGCTGAGAATTTGGGTCTCAATTTGAAAATATAAACTCTACTAAAATCCACATATACTCTTTTATTATAAACTCTAACCCTAAATTCTAACCTAACTTTAAAAAAAAGCTAAAAAAATAGCTCAACAATTTTTTTTTAAATTTTATATTAAAATAATTCAAATTCTCGGCATCATCCGATTAATAATCCAACTAGACTAACAAATATATAAATATAAGTATGAGGAACTTCACGATAGGAAGAACTCTTTATGAAATGCTGTAAGTTAGAAAAAAATAACTACTTAAAGATCTAGATAAAATATAAAGAATTATATAAAAAGAAAATATAGAATTTTTATTATAAAGATATAGATAAATTTTACTTTTATATCGTTATTATTAAACGATCTGTTTCCTTAAACGTATTTTTATACAATGCCATTTGTTACATATTTTTTAAGTGTTTTTTTACAAACTTATGTTCGGAGTTTGCAAATTCCTGTTTGTTATAATCACCATGAGTAAGATAATTTCAATCATCGCTAAGAGTCATTTTGCAATTTTAAATCTACTAAGATATACTTTAAAAAATTACCTTTGTTTACTCGAAGTACTGTGAAGTACACCTGAAACAAAATTTAAATATTACATTATTTAAATTTAAAAATAAATCGCACAATTACATACAATCACATTCAATCGCGTACGTACAATCGATTGCAATCGAACAATCGGTATGCAGCTATCTACCAATTTATAAACGACAAATTATTAACATGTATACAATTAATCGGCGTTAAGGGTTACCGTATATCTCCGAATATAAGCAACCTCCCGAATAAAAGCAACCCCCAGATTTTGGAGCTAAAAATTTGGCAAAAGTTATTATGTTTTACTAATAAAATTACCCTGAATATAAGCAACTCCTTCACTTTTGACTTGAAAAATTTGTAAAATTTCGGTTGCTTATATTCGGAGATATACGGTAGTTCGTCATTATACAATATATTATGAAATAATAATGCACACAACATAACTAATCTGCATTGAGTTAGTTCGTCATTATACCGGGTTGGTGAAAAGTAACTAAACAGGTCCCCATTTTTACCATCTCCGCTAATATTTAATTTATTACCCGA
>CAJVQC010000645.1:0-12167 GCA_910592285.1 Racocetra persica | reverse complement strand
ATATTTCTTTAAAAAATCTCTACATTTACTATTTGAAGATTTTATATATAATTTATATATAAATCTTGTATAATCTGTGTCACATAGCTATCCAGATGACTGGTGAATTATCTATTAAATAAATTATATTATAATATATTAAATTTAAATCATTTACTTCTTCTTGAGAATCGAGATGATCTTGATAATTTTTTGTAATAATATTATGTTTGTCACGAAGATGCTGTGTCAAATTTCCTGTACTACCACCTGACTTAGTATATAGATAAGGTTTATTCTTAGTTTCTTCAAATTCTTTGATACAAATTTTGCAATATCTAATGTTCTTATCAATTTTATCACTTTTAAAAAACTTATATGTATAGTTAGCATTGCTTCTTGAGGAAGGTTTTTTGAGAATAAGTTTAATGTCACATTATTGGGTGTTTTTCTTTTTTTCGGCTACTTTTAGGCTCAAAATTCTCATAAGAAGTAGAGCTTAGGCTAGAAGTTTCTTGTAGTATCAAAGGGATAGAGCTAAGACCAGAGGTTTCTTGTGGTGTTAGAGGTGTAGAACTAAAACTAAAGGTTTCTTGTAGTGTCAAAGAGATGTCTTCTTCTTCTGAGAATGATGGTGAGGAAGAATGTTTATAAGAAGATATTTTTTCCTAACGCTAAAAAAGAAAAAAAAGATCATCATATACACTTTTCTTGTGTAACCTTATAATAGTGTATCTTGTAATTAAGTAATGATTGAAACAATACTTTTTGATTATTATAAATTAGTTATACTTTATATTTTGCATAATAGCTAAATAGAGCTAATAAATATAAATAGGGGTTATAAAATACTGGTTAGTTAGTTTTTTAGTCAGTTGGGAAGTTTGTAGGTTGGTTAGTCAGTTAGTTACTTTTAGTGGCTTGTGTGAAATAATAAATTGTTAGTTTGCTATTATTAATGCTTACGTATAACCTAAGAGTACAGATATAAAGTCGTAACAATACACAACATACTTTAGCATTTTATAAAATATTGTATTACATAAAATTTTTTCTTACCTTTTTTTAAACTATTGAATCTATCATACGTAACAATTTTTTACATCTGTATTATGTACACTATTAAATTACTATATCATATATATCTAGATACAATTTTGTATCCAAATTTAAATTTATATTTGGATTCAAATTTATATTCGAATTTAATTTTATATCCAGATTTTAATTTATATCTGAACTTAATTTTATATCTAAATTAAATTATATTTGGATTGATATTTTCTAAAAATTAAATCTGGATTTATTTAAAATTCGGATTAATTTAGATTTAATTATCAATCCAGATTGAGGTACTAACTCTAGCAGCTACTGTAACTATACTGATACTATTGCAGATTTCACAAACTTTAGAAAAGGTGTTAATATCTTTGCTCCAGGTCACAATTTAAAATTGCATTAAAGTGAAATTGTGAAGTTGATTCTTTATTTAAATATTCAAATTTAATTATACTGTACATAGTTTTTTTTTTTGAAAAAAATTATTAATCTGATATATTTTCATATTTAAAAATATCAATGATTTTAAATAGAGGCCCAATTTCACAAATCTGCTATAATGAACAATAAATACTATAATATATACAATAATTAATTATTATTTTATTTTATTTTATAACTAGGTACCGGTATTACTGCAGCTAGAAATAAGTCTACTACTGATTTAATAATATTTAATGGAACCAATCAAGCATCCCTCATAGTTTGTGATTATAAATATTTTATTAGCTGAATTTTTTACATAAATCAACATTCATTCTAAGCTTTCAATTAAATAGTTGATGGAACAATAGCTTTGATTAATACATCTAGTGGAAATAGATCTGATAAAATAAAGGAATTACTTGACAATTTATCGACAAAAAATGTAGTAAAAGGTCAAATTTATAGTTTTCAAAATAGATTTTTACATGTTCCAAAGCCTTAATCCTTTTATCAAAAAGATTTTGATAATTGCTCATTTATTTTTAATATTACTCATTTCTATTTTCTTAAATAAGTTTTATAAGAAACTTTTTAATATTATATACAGTATGAGAAACCTATGAAAGATTTATTCTTAAACTGTAATTCATCTTTTTCATAACAAAAAATGTTCTTTTAATATTATTTTCATTATTTATATATTATTTTTATTTGGTTATTTATGATATTTAATTTACATATTTCTTATATTTTGTTGTCCCTCCCTATCTAATTGGCTGAAACTGAAGGAAGCAGGATAAAAGCTTTTCAACTACTTTACTGAATTTTCAAAAATGTCTGGCTCCCACTTCAACTGGGTTCTGATTTAGGTTCAAAATCTGAAAAATTGAACCTAAATTAGGTTCAATTTTTGGTTACTGAAATCTTAGTTTAAAACTTAGAGCTGACTTTTAAAATACACAATAATAGAAAAAATTTTAACTATTGATTAATTTTTTATACTATCATTAGTCATAAATTTGTTATTATATCGCAAGAAAACATATTAAATAAAATAAGTATGCCATTATATTGTGCAGATAATAAATACATATAATAAAATAAAACAACGTGTTAACTTTTAAAATACAAAAACATATACACCTGAGCAAATATCCATAGAAATAAAACTAGAAAAAATAAAATAGCTTAATAATTCAATAGCAATAGCTAGTGTATAGAAAAAATGAATCAGAAAAAAAAGATAAGTTCATCATAAATGTTAGTTGATAACTAATTGGCTAGAGCTAAGGGGAGTAAAGCAAAAGCCTTTCAAACCTCACTCTACTAAATTTTAGAAATGTCAGGCACCTGCTTCACTCTAATTCAAATTTTAGATTCAATAATCTGAATCAAACCCAAATTAGATTTAATGTTTGGGGTATGTATTATTTTAAAGACAATTATTTTATAGACATCTTAGTTTAAAGGCAATCAATTTATAAACAAGATTATTTTATAGATAATTAATTCATAGACAAAATTATTTCATAGACAGTTTATTTTGTAAACACTTATTTTATAGACAATAAAATTATAGATAATTATATAATTATCTATAATTTTATTGTCTATAAAATAAGTTTGTCTATAAAATAAGCTATCTATAAAATAATCTTGTTTATGAATTAATTATCTATAAAATAATCTTGTCTATAAATTGATTGTCTTTAAACTAAGATGTCTATAAAATGATTGTCTTTAAAGTGATACATATCTAATATTTAGATACCCGAATCTTGAGTTAAAATATAATAGTTAATTTAATAGATATATAATTAACTTTTTGGCTAGAGCTTAGAGGAGAGAAATGAAAAACTTTAAGCCTTACTCTGCTGAGTTTTAGAAATATTTGGATCCTGGTTTAACTAACTTTAATTCAAGCTTAATCTCTAAAAATTGAACCAGAATTGGGTTCAATGTTTGATACTTTGGATTAAAATACAAAGCTGACTTTTAACTATATATTGATATTAACTAATTTTTAGTTTATTTATTATTAAAAAATAAGAATTACCCTGTATCAACATTATATACCATCTTATTGTAAATAAATATATTAAATCAAATAAAATATTGTCATGTTTCTCTTTTTAATTTGGTTAAATGAAAATGAGGAGACTTAAATATTCAAACAAACTGATATGAGGAATAAAGTTAGAAGAAAATGAAGAAGTTTAATAACTAAAAAACAGTTTAGTAAATAAAGCAAATAGGTACAGTTGTTAATATTATATATAAATTAGGAATAATGCAACTTTCATTACCTATAGCAATTCTGATTAAAATAAATAATTATACCAAGTAACACCAATTTGACCTATTAAATATATTGTATTACAATTCATATGATTAATACTAATAAATCTTGAAAATAAAGAATTTGAACATTTGTACATATATCAAGTGTTTGTACATTTTTGTTAACTTTTTAATAATGTTTTTTTTTTGACAAGTTACAAATATTAGAGCCAAATATATGTTTACAATAAAGAATAATAGAACAAAATTTTTTTTAATAAATTTATTAAAAATAGAGTCTGATAAGCAATATGCTATATAGCAATTTAGAAAATTTAAATACTATTTTAAATTTAATTCCAAAGTTTAAGACCTAATAACTAGAGCTTCAGTCTACAAAATATTACATTTTTCTAGTAAAATACTAAAATACATTCAAAAATATCTTTTAATTTAATAAGGCATTTCACTGCCCTGTTTTAATTATATACTAAAAGTAATATATAAAAGACTTGAGCACTTTACATTCTATCAATTTTAAAGTTATTAAGAGAAAAATTTTAAAGAGTATGTGCATTTTACATGTATAATAAGCAATTGAGTATAATTGTTGAATGGGAGAGTGAGTTGAATGATATAGACAATAGGCCAATTTAATTCTAATAGTGTATATTGAGAAGAATGATTTTAGATGATAATTTAGAACTGGTTTATATAAAAACAATCTAGAATTAACACTACAGCACTTTCATCATAATTTAATATATGAAGAACTATGTAGTAATGGATATAGTAATTTTATTAAGTACAGGGATTGTTCTATATAATTTTATTTTAAATTTTGATAACTATCTCCAAAAAATTCTCTAATATGTAATGTGCCAGCCAATCAGATTGCTAGATTAGCACATGATCAACAATAGATCCTTTTTAAATTTTAATTTTTTTAAAAACTTTTGGTAATTGTCTCTCAACAACTACTAGGTCAAATCAATAAACATTTTTTATTTTAATTCTATAAACAAGTAGAAAAAAACTATTATAATTGATCTGGTAGAAGTTGAGAAAATTTTATATAAATTTTTAAAAAATATTAAACATAGAAAACAAAGCTAAAATCATATTTTTTAAACTTCAAACAACAATTTCTCAATAACTACCAGACAAAATTTAATAAATTTTTTTATTTTAATTTTGCAATGTTGTAGAATTAAAATAAAAAAAAATCATTGAATTTTATTAGAAGATTGTAAAGATATCTTTATTTAAAATTTAAAAATCTTTTCCACAGCTTGATTTTCTAAACTATAAACCATTTAATAAAATTTGATGAAAATTTTTTATATTTTGATTCTATTGATTTGTAGAAAAAAAACTCATCAAATTTCATTAAGTGGTTGTTAAGATATTTTCGTTTAAAGAAACATCAAGCTGCAGCAAATGTTTTTTTTTAAGATATCTTGACAACCATCTAATAGAACTCAATAAATTTTTATTTTATTTACAACATTGTAGATTAAAATAAAAAATTTTTATCAAGTTTGGTTTGATAGTTATTGAAAAATCAGTGTTTAAAGTTAAGACCACATATAGTTGATTTTTCATACAATTTTTGAATGTGTGCCAGGTTTGTAGTGCAGACAAAATTCTTTAAAGCTCATAAATATTAGGGTTAGCATCTGTATTAAGGTTGGTTAATAATGAAATATATTGTAAAATCATAAAAGAGAAACTTTTTGCTAGTGCACTAAAGATATTTCTTATGTGTATTTTTGCATAATAAGCGAATTTTGATAAAACGAATGTTTGTTTTGAATTTTCTCGATCATGTTACATTATACCTAATCTTGGGATCTGATTCGTAGCTCAAGACAACTATGCTACAAACCTGGTACATATTCAAGAATTGCATTTTTCATTTGGCATTATATGGATTTCAAAACTCTCAGTTGATGGTTGGATTTTTTTTATTTTTTTATCCACAGTAAATTAATAGACTCATGTTCATATCCATGGCTACGCAAAGTTAATTTTTTACTTTGTATAATATGAAATCAGAAAATTGGGTTAGCAGTCAAATTTTTTCTTTCTGTCCTATCAGATAATTTTGGGAAAATAAGGTCTTTATCAGGTGATACCAGGTTAATATATGAGAAAAATTAAATACCAAAAATAGAATAATTGGCTCAATTGAGACCTAAAAAAAAATTGAAAAATTGAAAAAAATGGATCAGTAGGTAATGCAGAATGAAAAATTCACTTTGCATGGCCTAAAATATTTTTTTTAAAAAAATTGTAATTTATATTCGAATTTAAATTGATCTTTCTCAATAACTACCAGACCAAATTTTAATGAATTTTTTTTTATTAATTCTACAATGATGTAGAATTAAAAGAAAAAAAAATTAATGAATTCTATTAGATGGTTGTCAAGATTAAGGATGGGTCCAGTTATAGTCAGTTATAACTGTTTAGTCACGGTTATTAACTGTAACCAATACTGACCGGTCAGAGCAGCTTAGCTGACTAGTTGACCGGTACTATATTCTTAATGACCTGTTATAAAAATAATGAATACTTTAATTATTGTTCAAATAGACATGAAAATATATCAGCAATATTATCTGATCATCTAATCGATGGAACTATAATTCTGGTCAAAATTGCAGGTCATTGAATTTTTCTAGATCTGGTTAAATAATCTGCAAATTTGACTAGAATTATAAATGATGGGTTTTCTATTGATATTACACAAGAACCTTCTTTTCATTAATCTTCATCTGTATATCAATTGAATTTAGTTAATAAAATATGAATTTGACCAGATGGTTATCGAGATACCTTCGATCAAAGTTAGAAAAAAATTTGCTGCGGCTATTATTTTGATAGACGTTTATATATTTTTTTAAAACATTGATCGAAGGTATCTCACCAACCACCTGACAAAATCCGATGAACTTTTTTTTATTTAATTTTACAGACTCGTAGAATTTTAATAAAAAAAAAATTTATTGAATTTGGTCAGGTGTCGAGATACCTACGATCAAGGTTTTTTAAAAAAATATAAATGTCTCAAAATAATTGACGAGGCAAAATTTTCTCTAATTTTAATTAAAGGTATCTTGATAACCATCTGATCAAATTTGATTAATTTTTTTATTTGAATTTTGCAGACCAGTAGAATTCTAATAAAAAAAATTAATCGAATTTGGTCAGGTCATTATCGAGATACCTTCGATTAAAGTTTTTAAAAAAAGTGATCTGCATGGGTGTGAAAATATCAGTCGCCCTTTTATATTAATCGAAAATTTTTAGTAATATATAGTGTAAAAAAAAATATAAATCTGACATATAGTTAAATATTATAATTGATCGGTTATTAACCAGTTCTTTGACTGGTTATTTGACCGTATGACCGACCGCGATTAACCGGTTATTAACCGATAACCGATAATAACCAACAGATGGCCAACCGTGAACAACTGGACCATCCCTAGTCAAGTTTTTCGGGAAGTTAACAAAAATTTTTGTTTTTTGATTGTCTACATTCTCGAAACCTGCCGACGGTTTAGGTTGGCCAAATTTTTATTGCCCGGCCCAAATTATACTTTAATTTTGCTCGAAGTGGTGCCATTACACATGCATAAAAAATTGTAAAAAATATCGATTTCCTATGATTTGGCCTAAAAATATCGATTTATATTGATCTATATAAATCAATATTTTCTGGGCCCTTGAGAGTCGTACTGGCAGATTCCTATTTTGTGTTACAAGATTTAGTTTTGTGAAAAAAAAATTGTAAAAAAGAAAAAAATTATACTTGTTGTTAGAATAGAGATCCAAATCAACGATAAATGTAGCCCACACTAAAATTTATCTGAATATATCAAAAACTCAATTTTGACTTTTGGAGGGGCTTGGGCCCTTTCTACTGCAACGGCCCCATATCATGTGTGTTGGGACCGGCAGATTCGTGTATTTGTACGTAGTAGTTTTTCGTAGACAGTGTATTTAAGGGAGTTTTTAGGATTACCATATCGGCAGTTGTACTAAAACAGATAATTTGACACTTTTTTCAATATTAAATAACTTTTGATTTACTGGACCGTTTTTAATGAAACAGCTATCAAAATGTTCTTCTCATCAAGACGATTCTAACGAGCCCAAAATTGTCAAAATCCAATCATTGGATCACGAGATCACAGGTTTTTTACAAGGATAACGTACGGTTAGACCACGTCTAACTGATTACCCCACATTATAAGTGCGTCATCCTTGTAAAAACTTTAGCGATCTCGTGATCAAATGATTGGATTTTGAAAATTTTGTGCTCGTTAAAATTGTCTCGATGAGAAGAACATACCAGGAACGTAGTACGAAGTACGAAGTGTATGGTTTACAGGCAAGTTTCTGTGTTCAAAATCTCGGATTCTATTGGACAGCGTGATTATTGTATGTGCATCCTTTTTGGTTATACCTTCACCTGCCTTGACTAAGAACTGCGATCACTTGATCCCATGATCCAGATCGATTCAGTTTAACATCGAATACCTTGAAAATTTTGTCACGTGGAAATTATTTGGTAAGGATATACAAGTTAAAAACTTGTATCAATCTGGAACGATCTGAGAAATCAGAACAAGGTACGTACGTACGTACGTTTGTGTTACAAGATTATATTGGGTTTTATATTGAATAAAGATCTTATACCGATACTAACGCTAACTTTTTTTAGTATTTCATAATATGATGGGCTAAATGTATAGAATAAACACTACAAACGAATGTTGCAAAGACTGTTATGTAATGAGGCAATCAGCCATGTACGTACGTATGTTATGCGCCATTTCTCAATTCATGTCAATTATTAATTGACGCATTTCATTTTTCAATTAGAAATTGATATGTTTTTCAACAGATAATTTGTATAAATTTACGATTAATAAATTATTACGACGCATTTAAACTTATTCAAATCTATGCATGTTTCGCATTTTTCAATTTATTTCAATTATTAATTGCCATATTTCATTTTAAAATTAGAAAACGGCATAGACCATTTTGTAGTTAATATAATTTTAACAAAGTAATTATAACGATTTGATTAAACATATGCTTCACATGCGTATGTTCAAGGAAGTATAATCAAAATTTTATATACATATGCAAAATATTTTAAATATAATTGCTTTAACAAATAGAACGCATCCATGTCATCTCGAGTATAACAAATTTTTCGATAGTTGGCTTAATTATAATTTGTAGCAATTTTCTTAAAAGAAATACCCATTCTAGTATAGGTTGGACGTTTTTGAATATTTTATATGAATATTTTAGGTTAAAAGTGTTTTAAATATTATGAACTAAGAGTCTTTAATAATACGAACTTGACATGTAGTTCATCTGCAATAAAGGTCCAAACTTTTTTTATATAATTAGATGCTCATCATAGACATCTCTGTTCTTCAAACTCTGCTTATTTCTCATTGGTGATAGAAAATTGTAACTTGTAAATCCATAAGTACTACGAAGAAAAAAAAGTACATGACAGTAAAAGAACTATTTGTATTATCAGCATTAAGAACTGACCCGAGTCATTTTCAATCGGTGGAAATTGATGACATCGTCGATTAATAACACATAACACATGTTTATACATATGAAATTGTTAGATCTGCATTATGACTGTTTCTATAAATTCTGAGGCACTTGAAAAATAACCGAAATGATAAGTTTTGACATCACAAAAGTCAGTAACTTATTGATTCTGAGTCGATAACTTATCGAATCGGTTACTGGAAAATATGAAAGCAGCTGAAATACCGAATTTCGGCAAGGTGGTTTGCAGATCAGGAGCAAATCAGTATAAGTACGATACTGATCCGGTATATATATTACTGATCAGTATAGTATGGTATTTAATTTTGGTCTGATATACTGATCTGCTCACCCATGCCAAACTTAATATCATTTCGGCACGGGATACATTGATCGTGAAAAATCCATTCATTACGCGCAAGAATATGCAATGTCCGATTCTGTGCAACAATCCTTTTTTTAACAGCAGTCTTAAATCCGGTTTAAGACAGAAAAAAAACTGCTTTTAGTTTAAGACCAGTTAATTTTTAACATTTTGAACTATTAAAAGTGATCAGATTGGACCAGGCAGGACCAGTGTTGGCCATTTTGGGTCATATTCAACTTTATATGACCAAGGTAGTCATAATATAATAGTAAATTTTATAAGTCATAACAGGTCATAAGGTCATAACCTATAGTTGGCCAATAGGTCATAACAGGTCATAGGCCAACACTGGGCAGGACTATTAGAATCCCTAAAGTTTAATTTGCTCTGATCTCTGATAACGATTAAACCAGTTCATTAATATTTTAATTCTAACCTTGGTTCAGTCTCACTTTCAAAACAATTCTTAGTTATATGCAGTTATATCTCTCTAAACTAAAGCTGATTAATCGAATACTTAATAAAATTTGTGGGAACAAAACATAAAGCTTTAAAACATTTATAAAATTTATTAGTAAATCGGTTTATAGACATAGTGAACTTTTAAACTGAACTTTTTGAAAATTTTTACAGAGGATTCAGTATAAGCAGAGTTGATTGTATTTAAACTTCAATCATTTATTGTTTAGTAGAAAATTTAAACCATAAAGCATTGGGTGGTCAATATCTAATGGGATTAAAAATATTCGGATCTCCTTTATTTTTGTATATGGCAGATTTTTTATCAAAAAATTATGGCATAACTTTTATATCAATAATTAGTAAACTATTTTACTGAAAATTCAATTTTAACAATTTAACAGTGAATGTATTCGTAACTTTAATAGAAGGTTCACCATTTAGTAGGGGAGAGATTTGTAATTTCAACAGCAGGTGATCCATAATTTCAATAGTATGTAGATTTGTGATCTATTGTGGTTTGCAGCATATTAAATGTGTAGATTATGCCAATATTATAATCACCTAATTATTGCCTGATTAGTGATTATGAATATAGATATGGCAAGCGAAAAATTATGAAAAATACTATATTATTGGTTAAGGAATGCACTTCACAATTGCGTCACATGTAGAACATGATTTACAATTATTAGAACCAGTCTGGAAAAGCTGCTATATTGCATAAAATCTCTGGCTCATTAATAAATTTACGTTCCTGGTGTCGCGCGACAGCGTCGCGCAGTTACCTTTTGATAGCTGTTTTATTAAAAATGGTCCAGTAAATCAAAAGTTATTTAAGATTTAAAAAAGTGTCAAATTATATCTGTTTTAGTACAACTACAAAAATCAGACGATATGCATTTAGGGGATTACGTTTAGGGGATTGCATTTAGGAAAGTCTAACTATATATATTGTGTAACTCAAATCTTATTACTAATGTATCAGATATGCATTAATTGTTTATTCTATATTAAATAATAAACATTTAAAAAGTCTACATACGTATGTACGTTGTGAAAGGGTAAATCGAAGCTAAGGTGAACTCAGGTCGAATCTAGCAAAATTAGTTAGTAAGTTCAACTAATCGAACTTATTCCAGTCAGGGATTTTACCAAATTTGGGGGATGGCTAAAGCCAGGTATGTTTATATGTTTTTGATTATTTAATTAAATTTAGGGTAAGGGTTGGTTAGGGGTTAAGGTTAGGGCAAAGCCTATAAGTAAAATTACCTTCCCGACATTTTTTATTAGTACCCCGAGACAGGTTTAGACATTGGTTTCTTTATTGTTTGTGTTTTCTCGTCGGGCTGATCCGGGTAAATCAAAATTTATTACTTGATTGGCTAATAGTCACGTGAACACACCTGGCTTTAGATGACCCCCAAATTTGGTCCCTTAAAGCGGGGCAGATTACGTCATGATCAGCCAATCGGATCGTCAAAATTTGATAAATCCGAATCAGTCCGACGAAGCAAAACAAGCGAAAAAAAGAGAAAAAAGCGAAAAACGTCAAAAACGGTAGTCGGGAAGGTAATTTTGCTTATACGAACATCTTTAATCCTAACCCAAAGTGTCACTAACGCAAAAATACCATTCTTGATGGATCGTCGGTACTGTTTTTGATAGGTAGAAAAACAAAAAACAATTTACATACCGTTCTTGATAGGGTTCTAAAAAAAGGACCTCTAAAATACTATACTACTATAGAAAAGTATATGAAAAAAATTAGGATTAGGGTTCGTCTTTAGAACCCTATCAAGTACAGTACTCAAATAAATTTTTTTTTAACCCCATCAAGATCAGTACTGCTGATCCATCAAGAATAGTATTTTTGCGTCACTAACCCTAATGATAATAAAAAAAAATCTTCCCCAGTATCGCCACCAAAAAAGTACGGACACGTGATCGCGCCAAAAAATCTTTAAGTTCGTTTAAGATTGGGTTAGGGTCTATGTTA
>CAJVQC010000644.1:0-12167 GCA_910592285.1 Racocetra persica | reverse complement strand
AAATATTATTATACCAAATTTTATTTGAATATTCTAAATTGTTAAAAAAATAGATCAGTAGCATATTTATAGTATCAATACAGACAAATTTGTTTGTATTAGTTTACAATCTAAGAGATAAGATTTAATGACTAATTAAAAGCAAAAGTATTTAAATTTACTTTTAAGAATTTTATAAAATGGTAAACCTGCACCATGGTGTACCCCTGATCATGTGATCGTTATGATCAATAGCTATTACATGATATATGGCAATTAATATATAAATTTTATACACAATTTACTATAGTAATTTACAGTAATTATAAATTTTAATTTATTATACTTTCATGACATAATACAACAATTATGTCATATACAAAATGCTACTATTTCGTATCAATTACCCGATCATAATTACCTACTCTATCCTACCCTTAACCCTAACTAAAACTAACAACAAAAGACAAATTCAAGACACCCTAACCCTAATTAATAGCAAAAGTGATAAAACCCAAGAATCCAAGAATGACTACTCCGATTATAGCAACCACTAGCAATAACGAAATTAGCGATATACCAATAAGTATTTTTCACGATGTCAACAATGAACGTAATTCACTATCTAATAACGACGACACTAACGAATATGTTTTCATTACTCCAATAACGACGTACCAACACGAGAGCATTGCATAATAGCACCAGAAAAGCGATAAATGATAGCCCAAAAAGAAAAAATGTTAGTAGAAGAAAAAGCAAAAAACAAAACAAAAGAAAAGAAAAAATATATATGAATCAGCATAGTGAAAAAATAGTAACTATCAAAGTTCTCAAGATCGATCTAATCTAGAAAAAACAAAAAGCGTTAGTAACGTATTCACAAGACAAAAACAGCAATAAAAAAATGAAATAATATGTCCTGAATTTGTAAGTTATATGCTTCACAAATCTCAAAAAATTTAGAGACGTCCTAAAAACTAGAAACAGAAAGAAGCATTAGTAACGTGTTCATCGACTAGAAAAAAACAACAACAAATCCACAAAATTATACTTCCCAGACAAATGCCCAACAGTTTTCAAGAAACCTAGCAACTCTTCACAAATCCCAAGAAAATTCATAGATGTTCTAAAAACTAGAAACAGAAAAAAATATTAGTAACATATTTATAAACAAGAAAAAAACAAGAACAACAAATCTACAAAACCATACTTCCCAATATTTTCAGGACAAATACCCAACAGTTTTCAAGAAGCCTAGCAACCCTAAAAAAAAGAAAAAAAAGAACTATTAGTAACACATTTATAAGAAAAAAAACAAGAATAATACAACTAAACCTAACTTCCATTATTCAATGCTGTCTAACATTGTTGTGTAATAATACGTTAGCAACAAAACTAGACACAAGGGACTGCTTTTCTGACCAAAACCATCATTGCCAACGTACAAGAAGCGACACCTAATGACGTACCCATAACGACACAAATTCCTACCAACAACAGCAACAATAACAGTAACGTATATTTCACCAATATACTAGCAATAAAGCGAAATTACGACTCTAACTCTAAATGATAGCTCCGATAATGACAATAATACTAACTCCAAGCAAAAGATCTAGTACAGACGATACCAATAATGATTACAATCTGAAACTGTTGCAAAAAAATTAGTGCTTAGTAAAACATGTTAAAACAAAAAAAAAATTTAACTAATAATCAGTTGATGATCACTATTTATACCCTGTAATTAGAGATGCATCACAGTATATGGTGCACCAAAATATAAATTTTTACTTTTAATATAGATAAAAAATTTAAGATTGAATTTATTTTTGAATACTACAATTGATTAACCATTCAGTACTCAAATATAAAATAAACAACTAATATTTTATTTTTTATTACTTTATTTATATAGATACTTGAAAAGCTATATATGACTTAATTGTTCAAGTAAAATAAACTATAACTAAATATTTTATTCTATGCTATTTTTATTTAGACAAATATATACATTATGTCCAGACTGTTTACAAAAAAAATACTGCCTTGTTTAGTGATTAACAAATTTAAATCCAGAAAGATCTCTTTTTGTAGTATTAGTTAGTTAATAATTTGTAGTATCAGAAGAATATTTTTTAGTATAAACTATTTGAAGATTTTGCAGAGCTATTATTGATAAATTAATCATATTATTTAATATTTTTCTAATAGCTACTTGTTGATATTCAGGCTATTCTTGATATTTTTTCATTATGTTTTGCAAAAGAGACTGCAGTAGATCTTTATAATAAAAAATATTTTTTTAATTTGTAGTACTGGTAAGCACTCTTAAATCTACTAGTATTTATAGATATTTTCTAATAGTACTGTATGTTCTGATTAGTATCTAAATTTTGAATATAATAAGCACAAGACAAGCCTATTGTTCTCAAGAAAGACCCAATGCATAGTAGCAGTTGTTCTTGCAAAGTAATTTGCTTATATTAGTAAAATTTTTAAGCAGATATATATCAATATATAGCAGTTAATCGATATATATTGATTAAAAATTAATGATATATATCGATTAACTGCTATATATCGATATATATTACTAATGATAAATAATGATTATTGATATATAACAATTATAATTACTATCGATTAATAATGATTTTATAAAATTTACACAATTTTTTTAAAGTTTAATATTAATTTTCTCAATAACTATCAATCTAAATTGGTTTAAATTTTTATCATATATAGTATATATATTCAACTATAATATAGTAATATTTCAGCCAATTTAAATTAGTAGTTCTTGAGAAATTGTTTGTTAATAATAGTTAATTTTTTAAAAAAAATTAACTATCATTAACAAACAATTTCTCAAGAACTACTAATTTAAATTAGTTAAAATTTTACTATGTTATAGTTAAATATATATACTATATATAATAAAAATTTGAGCCAATTTGAATTAATAATTATTGAGAAAATTAATATTAAAGTTTAAAAAAATTTAACAAATTTTTTGTTATATATCATTAGTAATTACTAATGATAAAACCTGACAGGGGTTGTATATCAATTGTAATCTAGAGAATTACTATTAATATATAGCATCTTTAAAATTTTGCTAATATATGCTGTTTATTTATTTTTTTGAGAATGAAAACAGAGACTTTGTTTCTAAGATCTGTATATAAAAAATTGTTGTATACAAAAATTAGAATATGAATATATACTAATTCAATTATTGAATTAATTTTTTTTTGATTAGTTATAGCTAAAGTAATTGTTATACAAACTTGATGAAGATCTCCTGTTATATTTGTAAATATGATTTAAGAACTGTATGTGAGTCTTCAATATAAGAAGTCACCATTGTTTCTAAGTAAAAAATTTTATTAGTCCAAGTTTTTACAAACTATTTTTTCTATAGTATCTATATTTCTTTAAGATAGAATTTAATATCAGCTTTATTATTATAAGTAGAACAAAAATTTTTTTATTTTATATCAAATTCATCTTCAGTTTTCAAACTAACAATATTATTTTATCTTTTAAGAAAGTTTTTCTATATATTGTCTTTATTTTCTTTTGTCTTTTAGAAATTGTGATCTGCAATTTTTTAAGATATTTTTACTTATATACCATATATAGAGCAAATAAATTGAATCAGAAAAAATTATCTTAATAGTACTCATAAAAGCCAACTTCTTGTCTGTTATAATAACTCTAGACTTTGATTTTTTATTAAATAATCAAGCAACCCTTGTTAAGGCTACTTGTAATTATCTTTATCTTCACTTTTTATAAAGAAAAAACAAGAAAAAAGGTAGTGCTGTAACTGGTTATACCAACAATATTCAGTAAAAGCATTTTGAATTTATTGGTTTTGTAGATACAATCTATAAATAATACAGATGAATATTGTTAAATAAGGATAATAAATATTTTATATACAAAAAACAAATAAGTAATAGCTTTAGTATTATTGCATATATAATCAAATAGATAGTTATTTTCTCAGAGTTTATTTATAAAAGCTTGAATTAAAATATGTCTTGCTAAATTCTGTTGCTGAAATTATTTATATGCATTGTAAATATTACTATTAGTAACTAATATTGATTTATTATTTTGGTAAAGAATTAAAATAATTTCTTGGAAACATGAGCTAGCAATAGTTGAGTTTTTGGTCAATTAGATGCTCTTACATATTCCTTAAAAGTTTATGATTATATTTTGAATTGTGAACTTTTAGATACTATAAACCATCATGTCAAGCCATATACAATTTAAAAATATATTCAATTAACTCAATGCTGCTTTGTCTATTGTACATGAATTCAATTAGACTTGAATTATTGTATATACCACTCTAGTTACAACGTAATTTCATGTTTTTAATTTATTATATCTATTTTTATAAGTTTTTTTTTTACTAATATATAATCTTATGAATTTGCAAATATTTAGATGCTTTGAAAAAGTTTATCTGTATTGTTATATGTTGCTAAAAGTGGTAAAAGTATAGTATGATCGAAATATTTAATTAATAGGTTAAAAATTGTAGATTTTTAAGTAAATTTTGTTATTAGAAGATAAGTATTTTAGATATTCAAATTTTGCTTTTACAAAGATCTTTTTACATATCTTTTTATACAATTCATGCTTATTAATACTTGAACTTTTTTTCTAGATTTTTACTTCTATACAATTACAAAACTATATATTAATTTAATCATAATAATTTTATGCATAACAAATTATATATAATGATTATATATGAAACAAATTATATATAATGATTATATGTATAAAAAATTATTTATTGTTATAAAACAGTTTATTATTTTATTAGTTTATTATTTCGATATTATATAATTATTATTATATTATTTTATTATTTAGTTATTATTTATTATTGTATTATTTTATTATTATTAGAGTAGAATTTAACAAATATGTATTACACTTAACACTTAACAATTAATGATTAGTGATTAGCAATTACACTTAGCGATTAATGATTAGTAATTATGCTTAGCAATTAATAATTAGCGATTACATTTAGCGATTAATGATTAGTGATTACACTTAGTAATTATAATTAGTTTTAATATTTAACAATTAGTAATTACACTTTACACTTAGCACTAAGTAAACTATATTTAGCTACAATAATTAGCAATTAGTCCTAAAAATATAAAAAGAATATAAATTTTTCTAAATTAATATTAAACCTGCACTGTTTACTTCTTAGACGAAGAATCCAGCATGTAGGATAGATTTTCTGATCATTTGATGATCAACAAAATCCTATCATATCACTTAAAGCTTTGTTTAAGTTAGGTTAGTGTTAAGGTTTAGATTTAAGTTTAGCAAAGTTATTAGTAAAATTGTTTAAAAAAAATTTTTAATTAGAGCACAAAGAGCAATTTTTTAGTTGAATTTTCGAGATAATAACTAATTTCTTCAAAATCAATATTGTTTATATATTATCTCTGATTGTATTATGTTATACTAAATTGTAATACTCTATTGGTTAATAATTACGTGCTTAGAAAATCTATCCTATACTCTGATGCTGTTCTCTTAAACCCAGACTCCCCTCTTCTCTAAATTCTCTGTTATAATATTATAGGATTTTTTAGAAATAGGAATCTAAGAATAGCCTATCTTATTCTCTCTAATAAAATATATATTTTATCCATAAACTATTGTTTGCCTAAACTGCTACAGACAGAAGAATATAGTTTCTAGTTGTAGTAGAAATTATACTTATCTGTTAGATATCTCTATAAACTTGTGAAGGATTCCTGTAGCCATGTTATTATTATAGTATTGCTGTTAAGAAGATCACAGTACTATAATATTTGGTGTCTCCTAATAGAAAATATTTTAAAACTATTATCTAGACAACATTATCTTGAACCTCTCTTGATTATTAGCTATTTACTAGAAGATAGTTATCCCAGATTGAATTAAGTATTGTAGACAACAACTTCCGCTATCAAAGATTTATTTAGCTAGTATTAGATATATATTTAGGATATTAAAGGATTCTCTATAAGCCAAAGTGTAGATGTAAGGATCTAATCTAAAAAAACAATTGAAAGATTCCACACAAGCCAAAGTGTAGATATAAAGATCCAATTTCAAGAACAACTAAAGGATTCTCCATGAGCCAAAGTATAGACGTAAAGATCTAACCCCAAGAATATTATTTTATTTTCTTTTCTCTTTCTGCTAGCTACTAGTATTTGAACTTTGCTCTATAATTAATAGAGTACTGAATTATATAATGAATATATTATAAACCACGAGCATGAATATTAACAAAACTCTGCTCTTCTCTTTACTACTCTACAAATCTTAAACCCAGATCTTTTTTGTTAATTTTGTTATCCTCTACCTAGAACTAGTCCTTGTACTTTTTTTTGCATATCTTTTGGAAGATTTTGGAATTGGTATTCCAACATCTACGGCACATATAGTTATACTTCCAAAACTATTACTAGCTTTGTATACCTTACTATAACCCAAGACAAACCCTCTAGTTGTATAAATATTAGAGATATTATTTTTAGTTGTCAATATAAAGGAATATAGAAGATTCTAGAGAAATTGCTTTTGTATTACTCTGAAGATATACTACCCTCACTGCAATTGATTTTGAATACCAAACTATCTTTGACCACTATATTGACTTAGCCTATAGTTTTAAATACGAAGAACCAGAACAATTTGATAAATATTTTAGAAACTTAGATACTTCTATATAACAACAACAACAAGATAATACTTATAGTTTTAGCTACCAAGATCAACATATTATCTACCGAGTTCCTTCTCCTTCTAGCTTATCCTCTTATCAGAATGAAACCAACAATTCTAATTATCAACCTCCTTCATACTCACCTCAAGAAATATTTGAAGTACCTAAAGTACTAGTTGCAGAACAAACTAAATATTTTATAGATATAGACTTTGCTGCTATCCCAAGAGCATATATCGAGATACATCATCTACAATGAGAAGCAACTATACACCAAGAAGAACTTATCAAAGAAGAATCAAAATCAGACAGTACAGACAAGATATCTTTATCCCAACTAAAACATTTAAACTACATAACCCACCAGAAAACAACTTATCTTCTCTTGAACAACAAGATAATAACCAATCTCTATTAGAACAATCAGAAAATAATCTACTACTGTCTAAGCAACCAAAACAATCTGAAAACAACCAACAACCCCTACAACAACTATCTGCAGTACTCCTATAGCAACCACCTGTCACACCTCTTATAAACATAGCCAAAGCTGCTGCCTTGAATAATGCTATGAATACGATGATCTAGTTGGCTAATGCTTTAGTCTCCAGAGATAAAAAGTTTTTTATAAAAATCAATTTCTTTAATAGTGATGAAAGCCAAGACCTGGTAGAATGGTTAGAAAAATTTAAATGAGCTACTATTGCTAACAATTGGTCAGCTACTCATCAACTCACTCTTGCTTCTGCCTATTTGAAGAAGATTGCTGCTGAATAGTTTTGAGATCTTAACTCTGCCTCTAACATTTTTAATGATAGAAACTATGCAAATCAAAGTTTCTATCATCTTTTTAAAACCCAGTTTAGCACTATCAAACAAAAGATCAAATAGCAAAAACAATTATTTAAAATTAAGCAAGAAACAGATACTGTAGATGTTTATATTACCTGTTTTAAGAGATTACAAGCTAGAGTAGACCCTGCTGATAATTTTCCTAATGATTTTATCCTTCAACTCTTTATTCAAGGACTCAGACCCAAGTATACTATTAGAGTACAAGCTAGAGCCCCGCTGATATAGCTACTGCTATTATTGCTACTTAAAATTGAGAAAATAAGCAAACTTATCTCTGCTTCTACTACAGATATAGACCAAGCAATCAAACAACTAATCAACCAGATTGCTTAACTTAGTATCAATCTTGCTCAACAAAAGCCTGCTCTCAATGCTATACACTATACTAAAAGCCCTACTACTACCCCTAGAATCAGACAACCACCTACTTGCTATTACTGTAAATACATTAGATATTTTGTTGCTCAATGTTATACTAAACAGAAAGACCAAGAACGATCATAAAACAGAAGCTAAGATCACTATAATAATTGTAATTATAATAGATTTAGAAGCTGAAATAGAGACTATTCTAAATCCTATAATAGAAGCCAATCACAAGATAGAAACAGATCCAGAAGCCATGATAATTATTCTCAAAATCAAGATTATTCCTAAGAATGAGATAGCTATTATTTCTATGCCGATAACTATAGAAGATCCTCTAATCACTTACTTTTTCTTTACTATTGCAATATCAACTACCTTAACTAGAACTTCAAATCTTCTTTTTCCATAAGCCAACAGAAATAAAAACTCTCTTAGACAACTACTCTATCTGATATGCTCTCTTTGTTCACTTCTATCAAGAAGCTAAAACTATAGCTATTATTTCTGAACCAACTACCATATCTGTTAAATATAATGTCAAAATTAGAAACAGACCTTACCAAGCTATTGTAGATAGTAGAACATCAATTAGTATGATTGCTCACAAAGTAGTCTAAGAACTAGGACTCAAAATCGAACAAGCCTTAACTAGCCTTATTATTTCTGCTACCAGAACTTTCTCTCGACCTCTAAAAATTATCTAAGACTTCTTTGTTCAAATTGAAGATGCTACTATCCCTATTACTGTTGAAGTAGTCGCTACTATTTTCTACTTCTTACTTTTTAGAAATGACTGGTCCAAGAAAGTTGAAGCTAGCTACAACTAGAAAAATGGCTACTACTTCTTTAAGTAGAAGAATTGCAAATACTATACCCTACCACTTATGAAAACAACCAACCTCTTTCTGCTTAACCTACTGTCACTAACTCAGACAAATTGAAACTCTATAAACAGAAGTGCCTGACTCCTAAAGAGGTTTATATATTCAATACCACTAATCTAGATACAAACAACTCTAATGACTAGACCACCTGCTAACCTCATCATTATCAAACTTGAAATCCTTCTCGAGTATATAGAAATTGTGGCTCACCTGTTCATCTATTTGCTAAATACTCTATTAACTGTTGCAACTGTTGTCAAAAAATTGGACATATTGCAGTTCATTGTTTTATACAAATTTCATGATATATCTCTTATCGAACTTGTAAACAAAATCATCTATACAGAGACTACCCTAATAATCTCTGTTATGAATACAATAAACAAAGACATATTGCTATAGATTGCTTTTATATTTCTCTATACAAACAGAATCAAACATATCAATATAACTATGATCTAAATGAAGTAGCTATCCAAAGAGCCTACTACTATAGTACTAGATGCACTCACTACTGCTGCCAATACAAGAACTCAGAAAGAATCAAACAACTTAGAATTCTCAATAACCAACTTGTATGCTGAGCTTGCTATATAGATTTCTAACATGATTTAGATCAAAATAACCCCAAAAGTATCTATTTTTACACTCAAGATGAAGGACAAAAAACTCTTGTCACCTATAAAATTTGCTAATATTCAGATATCTGATCCAGAATGCATAATATAGAAAGCATAACCGAAGCCTCTTGGTTCTGCAATCTCGAACATATGTATGCATACAAGGCTAGCCAAGTTGTTCTCTACAATCCTAACTACAATTTCTGAACCTGAATCCAACACTATACCACCTTTTCCAGAAGTGCTGGATTCCAATATGAGATAAATCAGATACGTATCTTTTAACTTGCAAAGATCTATTTGCAAGAAAGCAACCAAGATATTGCCAAAGCTTTAGAACCTCTTACGACTAATTAAATCAATTAGTCATAGAATGATGAGAAAATAAGTCTTATTTTTTGAGCTAAACAAAATTTACTAATCAAGGATAAAGCATTGCAATTTCCACAGACTCTTAACCAATCCTTTGATACTAGCTACCCAGACTTTTATAAAGAGTTAGCTCTTGCTAACTTCTGATAAAGCTTCACTAACCCTGTAGATCTTTGCAAAGAATATCTTCATGTTAAACACCAAGATGAGCTTGATCAATATGATAGCTATTGTACTAAATATGCTACTGTATCTTCTCTAATATTTAACCCAGAAGTAGTTTCAGAAATAACTCTAAAAAAACTAGACACATCAGTTTCAAATTTAAAATCAGATACTATATCTAATAAAACTGATAATCTACTATCTGATATTAGACCTAAAACTTTTGTAGTAAAAACAAATTTTAGTTTTTCGATCACTTCTCCAGAACCAGACATTTCATTATCTGTGATGTTACAGCTACAACAAGTAGCTTACCAAAGTTAACTTATCACACAGCTGCAACAAAGATTGAAGCTCTTGAAATCTTTAACTAACAACTTATACAGATGTAAAAAGAAGACAACTAGTATACTTACTAGCATGCTACTCAATATGCTTCCTTATTAAGTCACAAAATTTTTAAATAATTCCAGACAAGATGAAAAACTACTTGAGGACTTAAACACTTATAACTCTACTCTCACTCCTATATCTGTATATACTATTGATACTCTTATTCTTTATGAAGAGTATACAATCTTCAAAGAAATATTATTAAATATTAGACCTTTTTTAAAAGATAAAGGCAAAGATTCAGACAATTATTAGAAGAATTTGCAAACTTATTCACATCAGATATTAATGAACTAAAACATACTAATCTAATTACTCATAGAATTTATATCAAAGATATATCTTCTATAAATTCTTGACCCTATTCGATACCTTCAAGCGAACAAGTATTTGTTAAAAAAAAAATCTAACAAATGCTAGACAATAAACTAATACAACTATCTAATAGCTTATGAACCTCTTTTATTGTATTAGTATAAAAGAAAAATAGTAAATTACGCTTTTATATAGACTACAGAAAGCTAAATACTATCCTTTAAACCATCTAGTTGGCAAATTTGCTCACTTAAATTTTTTTTGACCAATTATTATACAATTTCTTCAAATTTTATTAAGCCGTACCCTATAATCCCTTGACTAGAATAAAAGAACACCACGTGCTAGTTGTCATATGATTGTTATTTGGTAAAATTTCCTCAACAACATTCCAAAATTGTCTAAGTATAGTTGATCATCATATGATTTTCATATGATCTTAACGATCAAATTTAATAGTAAAAATGATACTTGCATGTGACAATTATGAAAAATCTTCATGATCATCATACAGAGATATCTTTTATAATATAATATTAAAGTTGGCCAAAAATTCTTCATGACCAACTTTGCAGAATTGATTTTTGAAATAATATAAGAGAGATAAGATGACTCAAAAGCTTGGTTAAAATAGCATATTTTATACCCTTCATGCGAATTTATGCCCTTTGTTTGAGTTATTTCAAGTATGTCATACTGCGGCTATTAAATATAGCATGTAGCTCGAGCTTTAGAAGTTACCATAACCAATCAGAATCGAGATTTTTATAAAAAAAAATTTTTTAATGCTTTATTTTCATCAAAATATTTAAGCAGACAAATTTGCCTGCTTAAGTGGATGGTTTAAAGGATAACAAAAAAGGATGCTTACCTATTATCTCAAATTGATGAAATGTTAAATACCCTTGCTAGATCATATTAGTTCTCTATACTAGATCTTGCTAGTGGATATTGGCAAATAGCTATGCATCCCAGAAACTGTGAAAAAACCTATATTTGTTACTCACTATAGAACATATGAGTTTAATATTATGTTCTTTGAACTTTGTAATACTCCTGCAACTTTTCAATACCTAATGAACAGAGTTTATAACAAAATAGTATAAAGATTTGTAGTAGTATATCTAGATGATACTATTGTATTCTTCAAGACCTTTGATGATTATTTAATAGGCAAATCACGAGTCATCTAAACAAATATTTTTTTTTTATATGTAAATTTTACTATAAGTCCAAATGTGCAGCACGCCTATCTAAAACTTTTTTTTTTACTAAGTAAAATACTCTTGGGCTTGTAACAAAAGTTGTAAAGCTTATCAAGAAGCATCTAATAGTAGTAAGAATGTTAAAATTAGCCTGGTGGTTCTTAAGAAATCTTTAAAAAACTTCTTTTTTACATATAAAATTTCTTTAAAAAAAATCAATTTTTTTTAAAGAAATTTT
>CAJVQC010000643.1:0-12170 GCA_910592285.1 Racocetra persica | reverse complement strand
TTCAGAAAAATTGAATAATTCTAATGGAATGTATCAAGTTGGCCATTGTTATTATTTAGGAATTGGGGTTAAAATGGATAAGCATGAAGCATTTAAATATTATAAGAAATTAGCTAAAGCAGGTAATTCTAAAGGAATTTTTAAAACAGCCATTTGTTACAGATACGGAATTGGTGTGGCAGAGGATAAAATAAATACTATGATTGGCTTCAAAAGTAAGTAATTTGTTAGCTTTTCATTATGCCATACAAAATAAATTTTTTAGTCTTCATAACAAAAATGTTTCTTCCATACATTAAAAAAAGTTTTTTAAAAGTTTCAAAAATTTGTCTGGCTGCATTATGAAAACAAAAAATTAATTTTATATAACCTTATATTTAAAGGTTTAATTTTAAAATTTTGATTTTTTAAAACAATTTAATCTTTTAGGGAGTAAGTATAATAAAAGCAGCAGTTCTTAATATTTCCATTAAACAAAATAACTTGGAATAACCTAGAATAATTTTATATTAATTTAGTGGGTATGTATAAGGATTATTTATTAACCGATGTATTTAAAATAAGTTCATGAATCTTTACTATTACACAATACCTTATTTAATTTCATTTTATTCATGTTAATTTAGTCCGTGAGTATAAATATCATTTTTAATCAATGTATTTAAAATAAACTATTCAAATTTCATGAATATTTACCATTAAATAATACCCATCATTTAATCTCATTTTGTTTGTGATAATTTAGTGGGTGAGTATATTCAAGTTCATGAATATTTACAATTACACTATACCTCTTATTTATTTCATGTTATTTGCATTAATTTAGTCTGTGAGTATAAAGAACATTTATTAATTTATATATTTAAAATAAGCTACTCGAGTTTATGAATATTCACTATTGCACAATATCTCATTTACTTTTATGCTAATTTAGTCGGTGAGTATAAAAATCATTTATTAATTAATATATTTAAATAAACTGTTCAAGTTTACTATTACATAATACCTCTCATTTAATTTAATCTTATTCGCATTCATTTAGTCCGTAAGTATAAAGATCATTTATTGATCAATGTATTTAAAATAAGCTGTTCAAGTTCATAAATATTTACCATTAACAATATTTCTCATTTAATTTCATTTCATTCATGTTTTCTAGTGGGTAAGTATAAAGATCATTTATTAATCAATGTTTTAAAACAATCTATTTAAGTTTACGAATATTTACCATACTTCTCATTTAATTTCATTTTATTCACATTAATCTAGCGGGTGAGTTTAAAGATTATTTATTAATCAATGTTTTAAAACAAGATAATCAAATTCATGAATATTTACCATTATACAATGCTTATCATTTAATTTTATTTTATTCAATTAATTTAGGCTGTAAGTATAAAGATAATTTATTAATTGATGTATTTAAAATAAGATATTCAAGTTTATGAATATTTTCTCATTAAACAATAATATATTTACGTTAATTTAGTCGGTGAGCATAAAATTATTTGCATTGAAATTTAGGAATTGCATAATATAAAATAACTGAAATAAAAAATATAATACGATTGATGATTATAAAGAGATTCTAAATATAGAAAATGTACACATTGTAAGGAATATAACACTCATGAAGCATGGTGTCAGACATGTGATCCTGATCTAGCAATTCAAAAATGGACAAGTAAAATTAAGGATATTGATGAGTGCATGAAAGAGTTACAACTTAGAACTATTAAATATGAGAGTATGATTGAATGGATTCCATTCAATAGATTAAATAATATTAAAAAAATTGGTGAAGGAGGATTTGGCTCTGTATTTTCTGCAACATGGTTAGATGGTATACGAAAAATTGATGTTAAACGAGGTATTTTCGCCAATAAATATGTGAGGTCACGTGAACAATCTAGCATCGTTGCACTTAAGACATTGCCCAGTTCTAAGGAAGAACCTTTTAATTTTTTGAAAGAAGTAAGTTAAATTATTATTTATTATAATTTGGGCTGACATCAATAGAAATTAAGCAAATTAAGATTTTTAAAAAAATTAATACTTTAACTTTCACAGCTCATATCTCGATAAATTTTGAAGTTATTTTAATGATTTAATAGTCAAAAAAAAATCTTAGTGCCAAGCTTTCTTTTGACCGTCAAATTATTAAAATAGCTTGAAATTCATCAAGATATGAACTGTGAAAGTTAAAGCATTAAGTTTTTTAAAATGCTAATCTGCTTGATTTCTATTGACGGCAGCCCATTTGTAAAACACAATTGAATTAATTCACTTATATAAATTTAAAGTTTACCAATCATATGAAATGTAGAATGTATGGTAGTAGGCTTAGGATATATGGATTAACTTACAATCCAGAGACAAAAGAATATATGATGGTGTATCAATATGCTGATAATGGAAGTCTTAGAAAATTTTTAGAGACAAAATTTCAAGATCTTACCTGGCAGACTAAATTAAAACTACTTGAAGATATTGCATTTGATTTACATGAAATTCATCACGCAGGATATATTCATGCAGACTTTCATAGTGGTAATATTTTGCAAGATCAAGGTATTAGCAAAAATATGCGATCTTATATCGCAGATATGGGATTATCTAAAAAGATAGATGAAAATGCTCCAGGTGATATTTATGGAGTTATGCCTTATGTTGCTCCAGAGGTTTTATTAGGTAAAAAGTTTACATTTGCAGCTGATGTCTACGGGTTGGGTGTTATTATGACAGAGATATCGACTGGACAAAGACCTTTTGATGGTCATAATTTTGATCTTAAACTTGCAGTAAAAATTTGTAAAGGAGAATTACGACCTGAATTTGCTTATGGGACTCCTGATTGCTATATTAACTTGGCTAAGCAATGCATGGATTTTGATCCACAAGAACGGCCTGATGCTGAAGAAGTTTGGGAAGAACTCGTTAAATGGAATAAAAGCATGAATGGTTCAAATGAAGCAGATGTAGATGAAATTAAAAAGCAATTCTTTGCCGCTGATAAAATAGACAAAAAAAAATCCAATTATTGCATCAAAACATCCAAATTCTATGTACACTAGCAAAAGAATTAACACTCAAAAAATATCAAGTGCAATTACAGGTATTTGTTTAAAAATTACTTATGCTATATAAGATTAAATATTTTCTCTAGATGCTTACCAAGTTGACCATATTTCTAATAATTTTGAAGGCAATGGTATGTAGACAAATATAAATAGGACGAATCTAATTGTAACAACATGCTATATGCTTATTTGTAACAACTTGCTTAGTACGATGTTAGTATTCAGTTTTTCTTCTTTGTATCCCTGTGGATTTCGATCGATGGTTCTGTTCATACGATTGACACGTGATTTCCTTATTTTTGTTTCATTCTATTCTACTTTCCTATTTCATACTATTTCATACTATTTCATACTAAATCATGCCAACTTATGAGGTTTCTTTAGTATAATCTTAGAATTAAAATCAAAATAGTATCTTTATTGTACAGTACATCTTAAACAATTTAATATCTATATATATAGACCTTTAGTTCGCCCTTCACTAGTTTTTAGTCTTCGATTTATCCCCTTGAGTAGTTTAGAATTCGAATTCTCATCTGAATTGTCTTTTTATTATTTTGTTAGCAATTTATTATTTCTTTTATTTCTGTTTAAGTTTATTTATTTATTTATTCATTTATTTTAATATATATCCTATCTCTATTGAGTTTATAATAAATGAATTCTATAAAACTCCTAAATTGTAACATAATTAAATATATAGCAAATATTTTATTGTTCATATAACTTTTATTATATGGTTATATTAATTTATACAAGATTACTATTAGAGTTGAAATTGGCATCATTAAACATTGCTTATTTCTCTCTCAATCTAGTTAGTAATATATGATACTGATTGTGTAGATAATACAATAAAAATAGCTTAGATATGAATGACTTCAAAATCAATTTAAATTTAAATAGGCCTATTAAAAGTCTAATTCTTTTAGTCTGAACTCTTCAAATAAATACTTCAATTATAACTCAGTTCTTGAATCAAGTTTATCTATATAATAATAATATAGTAATATATAATTTGACAATCAATTAATATCTAAATTTTTTAATAAAATTTTTTTCTAAATATTCTATTTTATATATTTCTCTATACTTTAAAAAAACTTTTTATATTTTATATTTCTATATTAATTTTTAAGATTCTGGCTTTAGTTCAATTTTATGTATAAAAATACTTATATAGATTTTTCAAGAAGGTTATTTTTTTCAATATTTAAAATATGTTTTATTATAGAAAAAGCATATTTATATAAAACACTTATAGCCTAGAGTACAAAGTAATTAGCTGCTATCAAGACTATATTTGGTAAATAGAAAAATTTTGTTTCTAGTACCACAAAAATTTGTACTTGACTCTAGTGTAGTAAAAAATAAATAGCAACTTATTTGTTATAATTTCTTAATTTCTATTTGTTTTTTTAATTTTGAAAATAATCAAGAGGATTTGTTTTAGATTTTATTACTTCTTATCTACACAATCAAGAGAATAAATTTTTTTAAGCTTTTAATAACTAACTAGCAATCTTTATTAATAAAAACTTTAAATATAATAAAAAGATCAAGAAGTATCAGGATAGGTGAAGATTTTAAATACAAATCCAGTATTTTAATAGTATTTTTTGTTTTTAAATAAAAAAATTAAAAAATATTAATAAAATTATTTTTTAAAAAATATTTAATATTATTTAAAAATTTAAACAAATTCTTTTTGCTGATCTTCCATATACAAATTAACAAAAACAAAAATAATAAAAAAAATTACAAAAAATACACTAAGACTACTAAGAAACTAAACTTGCAGCCTTAAAAAAATGAGAATTATAAGAAATACTTAGTCTTTTAAGAAACTTAAATAAAAAGAGTAGAAGCAGTAAAAATATAGAAAAAAATATAAAAAAATAGGTGAGAATTTTTGTATTTTGTGAATTTTTAGAAAATCAGCCTTGACTCTATAATGCAGATTTGTTTAGATAATACAAGATAAATAATAAAGAATAAACAAAAAAACATATCAAAAATTATGTGACAAGTATAAACAAAGTTGATAAACAAACATAATAAACAAAGTTGATAAATAAATACAATAAATAACACAACAACTATGATTAATGAAAATAGCAATTTATGCAGAGCAAATATTAGCAAAATATTCTGAAAAAAACTTATTACAGAAGAAAAAGCCAAGATATAAATAAAGGAATTTTATAAAAAATTATAGAAATATAATTTAAGAAAATTTAATTATATAGAACTTGTATTTAGAAAAAAACAATTATAATTATCTTATAACAATATAAGGGAAAAAAAACTAGTTAGATATATCTTACATAAAGAAATAAACAATATTATAGTTAACTTAAATATAGACAATGAGATAAGATAGATAATAGATAATAGAGAAAGACAAGCTGTTAAAATAATATCAAAATTAAAACTAAATTAAAGCAAGAAACTTCAAAAATAAAGAAAAAATCAACAAAGATAGCACAATAAAATAGCTCTGAAGACAATGATATAATAATTCAAAAAATTTGTTAAGACCTTCACAGCAAACCAGTACAAGATAAAAGAAAAACTAAAGAAGAAAAGAAAAAGATACAAGTTTAGCAAAAAAACAATTTACTAAAATAAAGTTGAAATTAGAATTAGGTTGAGGTAAAAGACTTCAAAAATAAAAGAAAATTTAACAAAGACATTTTAACAAACAGTATTAAAGATATTAGTACAACAATTTAAAAAATTTGTCAAACTACAGCAAACTAGTATAAAAAAAATTAAAAAAGAAAAAAAAAAAAGAATCAAGAGATAAAATACTAAAGGTCTTACAGAAGTAAGAATTCTAAACAAATTTTGAGAAGAAACAAAACTAAAAATCTTATTGACAACTCCAATAGAATAGATAATAGAAATAGTATATCAAGTAAGCTAAAAAAAGTCATGAAACAATAACAAAAATTAGAAAAAGAAGAGAAAAGATTTGCTAATAGAGTAATAGTTAAGATTTCAATAGATTATTGATACAAATTTGATTCAAGATATAGCAGTAAGAAGACTAAAGAGAGTCAAGAATTGAAAAAGAAAAAGAAGGATATAGTACTAGAAATAGTAGAAAAATCTTAGTAAAATTGTTTAAAAATTGAAAAATTTTTATTAAATACAAGAGAAGTTTCTAAGAAAAAAACCAGATTTTAAAAAGAAAAAAAATAAAAATTGCTTATATTTAGAACAAAAAAGAAAGAAGACTCGAATAGATTAATTAAAATCTAGAAATAAAAACTAATAGAAGCCCAAAACAATTAGAAAGAAGAAAAACTTACAAAAGAGCACTTTTAGAAAAGACCTCTAGAATAAGCTTCTGAAAGAAGAAAAAGAATATAGAGCTATAAAATAAAAGAAAAGTACAAAAAGAAGAATATAAAAAACTTTTGAAAGCTGGGTCTCTGATTGGTAAAGACAGAATAAATTAGAAGAAAAGAAAAAAGAAATTCAAGTATGATTCAAAGAAGTTTGACAATAATTCTTTAGTAAAAGATAAAATAGAATTAGATATTAATATAGAACAAGAATTAGATTATTGTTTTAAAGAGAAGAATAAATTAAAAAAAAAAATTGCTAATTAAATATAGTTAAAAATTTTTATAAAATAAAATTATCTTGTTATAGTTTATTGACTAGCTTGTTATAACCCTAATACACAATAGCCTTAACTAGTAAGGCAGACTGCACTTGGATGTCTATAGAGAAAGCTAAGTAATATCAAATCTATAATTTAGATAGTTTAGAATATTCTTGTATATTTGTTTTGATTTAATAAAGATATTAGCAAGGCTGCCAATATATAGAAAAAATATTTAATATTATTTTTATCTAACTTTATATTAATTAATAATATATAATTTATTAGTCAATCTAAATAAGTCTTTGACTACTCTAGTAGGTTTAGATCACAAATAAAGTAATCTAAGCTTCAATTCTTATATGTAGTTTTATTTTTATATATTTTATATATTTAAAGATTAGTAACTTATTGTAGTTACTATATTAAAAACTATTAATAAAAATATGAGCAAGGCCTTATTTTAATACCAAAAAAAATAATAATTTTATTAGTTTTTTTAATATAAGAGTTAATATATATAAAAAGGCCTTAAAAAATTATTTGCAATAGACTATACAAAGATATTTTGGTTTTGAACAATTTTAGAGTTACTATGTAAAAGGATTCTAGAAATTTAATAATTTTTTAGCTATCACCAAATCTTCAGATTCTAAATATCTTTTTTTAAATTAGAATGAACTTTTATAAAATTATTTATAATACAGTCAAACCTCTCTATAGTCACATCTTCAGGATACAAAAAGCTGTGATTATAAAGAAGCATGATTAATATAGATGTATTTTTTATATAATTATAAATAATTAGTAAAAATAAATTTGTAATTATATTAATTTTGTGACTATAAAGGAGGTACTATAGAGGGTTGACTATATCTTTGATTTTAAAAAACTGTTTAATTATAAGATAAATAGAATTTTACTTTATATACAATTGTTATATTTAATTTGCCTTGCATTACTACCAAAATCATCAATGAAACATTAATTAAGACAAAAATATTATAATTATTAGCTAAATAAAAAATACAATTTAAAAATGGCATAAAGTATGAGGTTTTGTAGTTAAAAGAGTCAAAAAAATATGATATTGAAATAATCAAGTTTATCATATTCTGAAAAATTATGTTTTTTGATTAATAAATTCAGGGTATTTTTATACCAAAATTTATCAAAATCCTGTTAATTTTTGCATCTAAATTTACTCAAATTTTATGATTAATTTTTGTGCCATAATTTGCCCAAATCTTATTATTGATTTTTAGGGATAGTTTGCAAAAAAATATTTTCTTAATGAGATTTATTATAAAAATTTTAAATTGGTTAGTCTTTGAAATGTCTTCAGAACCCAACTACATAAATTATATCAACTATAGTTTTAGGTAGTATTAAAGCCTGCATTTTATAACAACTACACATAACCTTTTACTAATCAAGGCTATTTTTAATTTATAGCTAGTAGAAAATGCTTTTATTTTACTCATCTATGCTAGTCGAAAAAATATGATTTTGAGATAATCAAGATTATTGTGTTCTGAAATTATGTTTATTGGTTACTAATTTCAGGTGATATGCAAACCTAAAATTTTTTATCCAATAGATTTTTGCGCCAAAATTTGCCCGAATCTTATTGAATTTCGCGCTGAAATTTACTCAAATCATATGATTGATTTTTATGCTGAAATTTACACAATTTTTTTTATTGATTTTTAGGGTAGTTTGGGCCCTTCTACCACAAAAGAATATTTTCTTAATGAAATTTATTATAATATTTTTTAAATTGATTTGTTTTTGGAATATCTTTGGAAACCCAACTGAATATGTAAATTGTATCAACTATAGTTTTAGGTAGTTTTAGAAACTTGCATTTCACAAAGACTGCGACATAAATTTTTACTAATCAAAGCTATTTTTAATTTATTGCTAGTAGAAAATGCTTTTATTTTACTCAACTATGCTCTTAGGAAAACGTTATACTTTCTTTAAGTATCCAATTTTCGGCATAGCATGAAATTTGAATCAATAAATTTTAACCCTTTTTCTTGCTGTAAGAATATTGTAGACTTTAACAAGATCAAGCGATTACTCATAAATTTATGGATCTATCAGCTCACCAGTTTCAAATGTAATTATATTTATTTGAAAGTTCATTGTATACCGTTGCATTTAGTATTCCGATCTAGCCGACCTGAATGACTCAATACTAGCATGTTAAAATATATAGTTATTGGATGCGAAGCAGCCAATAACAGAATTATTTGAAGATGATTCATTTTATCTGGCTGCGTACGTGCATCCAATAATGGTGGCTTACGACGACCGAACCAACAGAATAATTCGAATTAAATAACGAAGTTATTTGATGATGATACAATTACCATGATCATAGTAAACTGCCTGATAATATATTTTATTATATAAGGTCTATAAAAAATTTATCCCGGCTTCCTCTAGACTATCGTTCCATTATCGATCCGGAAAATGCTCATTTTTCGGAAAAAACATACATAAATTCTTGGTCATTTCCATAGAATCCTAATACGGGTAAAAAATCAAATTCCGGCTTCTAATTATAATGAAGTACTAAAGATTGGAAGCCGTATCTTAGGCGAGACCAATTTTAATTCGTGTTTTACATTACCCCCTCACCTCCAAAAGAGGGGTGGGGGATTTGTGGTTTAAATAGTAAAATTTTAAAAAAATTTTTTTTCCAAAAAAAATTTTCCGAACTGTTTCGTGACTATATAAAAATTTTCCAAAATAGCTCGTAGCCCTATATATATTTATCTAAATTTTTTTACTATGAGGGAGAGGGGGAACGCTGGGGGTAATGTAAAACACAGAATCAAGTTGGTCTCGCCTTATTATTCTTCTTTACTCTCATCTGTGCCTATTCCACTTAAGTAGCACCATCCAACATTAAATTGTCCGCGAGGATTACCACTTTTAGCAGATTTTAAAGACCATTCAAATGCCTTTTTTTCATTCTTATTTTTGCTTATGCTATTTTCATAACACCAACCAAGATGATTTTGTCCATAAGAATTATCACCTTCAGCAGATTTTAAATACCATTTAAATGCCATTTTTTCGTCTTTATTTGTACCAATGCCATTTTGATAGATTATTATATCTAAGTGAATCACCGTCTTCAAATAACACTCAAATGCCTTTCCTTCATCTTTATCTATGCTAAATCCATTTGACCAAGATTGCATTTTCCAAGTGGATCACCACCTCTAGCAGATTTAAAATCCCATTCAAATGCCTTTTTTTCATCTTTATCTATGCCAATGCCGTCTCTGTAACACCATCCAAGATTACATTGTCCCACCCTCTGCAGATTTCAAATACCACACAAATGCCTTGTTTTCATCTTTCTCAGTGCCAACTCTATTTTCGTAGCACCATCCAAGAATACATTGTCCACGAGAATTACCACCTTCAGCGGATTTCAAATACCACATAAATGCCATATTTTCATCTTTTTCAGCATATTATAGATACAATTCAAACGCTCTTTTTTCATTTTTATCTGTGCCTATGCCATTTTGGTAGTACCATCCAAGATTACATTGACCACAAGAGTTGCCACCTTGAACAGATTTCAAATACCACTCAAATGCTTTTTTTTCATTCTTATTTGTGCCCATGCCATTTTAAATAGCACCAACCGAGGTTATTTTGTCCAGGCCTACCGAATAATTGATTGTGGGGCAATTAATTGCAATATTTCGAACTCAATTAATTGATTATTGGCGCAGCCATAATTGGTCAATTAATTGCAATTTTACGTATTTGGATTACATATATATCCGCCATTAATCACAGCAAATAAATACGATTTTGGATTTTTCGCTGTTTAAAAATCGGATTACATCAGGCATCGCTTTACGCAGAAAATTGAATTTAATTGCAATTAATTGCAATTATTTCGTCATTAATTGGGTTTCAATTAATTTCATGATAATTTTAATTGATTTTAATTGTATGACATAATTAATTTTTCGGTAGGCCTGATTTTGTCCCAATGTATCACCACTTTCAGCAGATTTCAAATACCACACAAATGCCTTTTTTTTTTTTTTTTTTTATTTGTACCTATGCCATTCTCATTATACCATCCAAGATTACGTTGTCCATTCGAATTACCACCTTCCGCAGATTTCAAATACTACACAAATGCCTTTTTTTTTTTTATCTTTATTTGTACCTATGCCATTTTCATAATACTATCCAAGATTACATTGTCCATTCGAATTACCACCTTCAGCAGATTTCAAATACCATTCAAATGCTTTTTTTCATCTTTATTTGCACCTATGCCATTTTCATAGCACCGTCCAAGATTAAATTGCTCACGAGGATTGCCACTTTTCTGCAGATTTTCAAATACCATTCAAATGCTTTTTTTCATCCTTATCTATGCCGACACCATTTAAATTGTCCATAGTGGTCGCCTCTTTTGGAGGATTTTAAATTCATTTTTTGTGCTTTTGCACAAAAAGCATTATTCAATATTTTTTAATTGTTGTGTAGCAATGGAGGTTTAAAATGTACGTACAAAACCATGCCAAACCCGTGCCAAAACCCGTGCCATTTGGACTAATAAAGTGTTACAAAATTCCGAGTCATTAACGGTCCAATCGGCACTGGCGTACGGCCTAACACAAGACACAATTGTGCAAACTCAAACCTCTTACGTACAAATCGGTTTTTATCCGTGCCACTGATACCCGTGCCATTACGACCTTTTTTTTTTTTTTTTTTTACAGGATGTAAGATTAGTACTGAAAAGGAATTAAAAAATAAATGCAAAATTTTGGTGAGCCTTTTAAATTTTGTGCTTTTTTATTAATAGTTAACTAGTACATGAATGTAACACTCTCAAAATAAAACCTATATCGATATATAAGCATATCAAATATAGGTAATAATGAAATATACAAAAAAAGTCTGAGCATTCCAAATAAACCTAACCTTTACTATAAAAACCGTCAGCTCGTTATAATAGAGTTGATTTTATATGTCAGTTAATTCTATCAGATAATGTACTTTTTTAAATGGTTAGGCTTAGGCACTACGCCAATTTTATCCCATTTTAAACAATCTCGATCAGTTTCGTTCCATTCTCTGATCGTACCATCTGTACCAACTCTCATTGCAATCAATGAGGGAGAAACAGAAATAGAAGGGGATACTACATCTTCTTTAATAAGATCGATCATGGAAATATTATTGTCATCAGTATCAGTAGAAGTAACACGTTTTATAAATTCATGACAACGTTCAAATGCTACTTTTGAAGGTTTAGAAAAAGTGTAAAGCTGTATAATTTGATCATATGTAAAAAAAATCAATAATAAAATTTTAAAAGTATTTACGACAAAAAAAAAAATTTAAAGTATACTTACATGCCAGACATGAGGCATATCATCATAGACTTCAAGTATAACTTTAGTAGGTTTTTTAAA
>CAJVQC010000642.1:0-12173 GCA_910592285.1 Racocetra persica | reverse complement strand
TTTTGGCCTGCATTATAATGATCTTGGCCAGCATTAGATGCAAAAAAAGGGTGCTTAATTTCGGAAGTCTACGGTATGTTAATATATGTAAGTTTTAAATGCCAAAAACGGACAACAAAAATGATTGAGCATTACATGCAAGCTTTTAATTTAAAGAGCTTTGAATACACTGTTTAATATACTATATATTATAATAACAATAGGCTTGTACTAATGCTTACTGTATATTTTACGTCTTCTGAATATTATAGAATTACATTACTAGATTAGTAAATATGACTTTGGGTTAAGTAGTAGATCGAGATATAAGTGTTGTTGTTTCCACATCGCGTCTAATAAAGGTTGCGATTACAAAAAATAGGATAGAACTATTTTAATTACTTTCAAAATGTAATAAAAAATACCTTCATTAATAATTGTGACAGATTAAAATGAAATCGGATTAAAATGAAATTAGGGATAGTATAAATATGCAAGCCACCAAAAATTACGAATTTTTGGGATGCACTTTTTTAGCATTTTTTTAGGTTAAGTTTAGTAGTAGGTTTTATAATTAACAAGTATAAGTGGGTTTTAGAGGGAATGAAAATTCCTAATTTCATTTTAATCTAATTTCATTATAGTCTGCGTCGATAATTTATTCGCATGTTGAAAGTTTGATCGGTTTGAGCTTGGATTTATTAGTAATAAATATCAATTTACGCGTTATCCACCCATTTTTAAAATGTAACAAATTCTTTTTTGTGTGCATTGTAGGCTTTTTTATGTGAAGTTCTTTTCGATCTTAAAAACTATGCATTTTGATGGGCTAATTATCACGGGAAATCACGGGTAGATCTATAACAATTAACCACATCAGCAAGTACGTTTTTACATAGATTTATGTAAAATTTTTATTTAAACTTACATAGAATTTTTATTAATTTTATATAAATCTATATATATTTTTATATAAAACTATGTAAAATTGCAAAAAAAAAAAAAAATTGAATTAAATTTTGAAGCTAGGATTAGATTTTAAAGTTTAAATTAGGGTTTGAGGAAGGTTTTCAAGCATGCTGAGTATTTTTACTTAGTGCATCGAGCGGTGATTACCTTAGTCAATTTTGAGAAACAGCTAAAGTAGATTAAATTATTATTATGTAGATATTATATTAAATTATATGTAAAAATTCTAACTACATAAGCCTATATTGAGTTTGTAAGTCTATATAAAAATTTACCGTAGACTTTCGAAATTAAGCACCCTTTTTTTGCATCTAATGCTGGCCAAGATCATCATAATGCAGGCCAAAATTGGTTTAGTGCGGGCCAGGGTGCTTATTTTCGGGGGGTGCTTATTTTCAGAATTATACGGTATATAACATTTATATAGCTTTGTAGAGCTATATAAATTGTAAAAAAATTGTACTTGCTGATGCAATCAGGCGAATATCGTCCTATGAACTGATCCGTGTAAACAAAAATTTGAAATTCCAGTTGGTTGATTTACTCAAAAAAGTCACGTGGTTATATGGCTTTAGACCCAAAGAAAGAAATCGATTCCGGTATTGTACACAAGTGTTAAAGAAATTTTTATACGTTTAACATTTTACGATACTTTTTTCTAGGAACTTCGGGTAACCTACCCTTCTATGAAACGTGGATAAGTCTACTAAACAAACTCGAAGTTTCGTCTTGCTCTACACCATATTCGCTTAATCCATTTTAATCCCATAACTTTTATATTAAACTTCGCCTACCGAAGTTATAAATGATTAACAATCACTACGTCGAAAAATCTCATTTGTTGAGCAAAAAAAAAAAAAACGCAAAAAAGCTTCAAATAACGATCAATGACAATAGTATACCGGGTATTTGATAAATCTCTATATAGGACCTTTTTTATATCTTCGCTAGTATTAGTTTTTATTATATAAAAAGATTATAATGATTACTAATTATTACGTATTTTGAATATAGTATAATAGAATTTATGATTTATTTAATGATTAAAAAAAGATCTGTCTAGGAATTTATCAAACACCCGGTAGAAGGAAGTTATTTTTTATTATATGTGCATAAAAGTTCTTTAAAATTTTTTATTATGCGTGATGCATAGAAGTATATGAAGAATAATAACTAACTATACAATTTAGTAATATTATTATTAAGCTTTTTTAACAAGTTTTTTTTTTAATTGTATTCAATTTCTTGAACGCACATGAATAATAAAATGAAGTGTAGAATGAAAGGAAGGTAGACAAAATCTCAGGAACAAATATATATATGGGATCTTTGCCTTGAAAATCACTTTATGGGACATAATAAATCATATATCCCATAATAATAATGTGATTTTCAAGACAAAGATCCCATAGGATCAATCCGAATGACTAAATTTCTCAGGAAGGAAGGTGGAAGGGGAGTAAGCTCTATAGTAAATTGATCTCAGCTAATATCTGACGTACCTCTTATCGGTAGGTCTGACAAATAACAAATGATAAAAACAGAAATTCATTTTTCCCTGACAGTACTCATATGAGAAGGTGCCTTAAATCGATTAAGCGAATTTCAGAAAATATCAAAGACCACTATGCAACTAACCAAAACCTTTATTGTCAAAGCAAATAAAGTAATAAAATTATTTTTCAAGAATAAAAGACACAGTATATGGACAACTGTTTATGAGAGCCATCAAGTAAAAGTAGGAAGTCTAAATATGATTCTATAAAATAAATATAATCGTGTATTTAGACCTCCTTGGCGATACACACATATGAATAATTATGGTATAAAATTTAAGATGCAACATTAAAGATGGAAAATTGAGTAAAAAAAATACATATGTATGATCGTCCCCAACAACTTGACAATTTTTGCAAGACCAGCGCAACGACCAAATCGGATATGAATCAAAATGGCGGCAATAAGATTTAGTGTGGCGAAATGGAAGACAATCAGATAGTGTAAAATTGTAAGAAATCTTGAATAGAAAAAAAGAATTAGTTAACAGATGTTAGCAATATATAAAAGCGCATGTAAATGTAAAAAATCACCTATCTTTCGTGGTGCCCAGGAAGGACTAAAGACCATAATAAAGAACCTGTTAAAATACAAATTGTTAGAATTAGTGATAAATAGTAAGGTAGTTAAAAAAAATATACTCGCCAAATCGCAATTGCCTCAAATAGAGAGCGCCTCCAATCTTATCTGTGTCAATATTCAATAAAACGTTTGATAAGTTAATATACAATAAAAAGGTCTACAAAGTGAACTTAAAACAAGATGTTTCATATATTTTTCTATTTGAAGATCATTTAAATTCGGTTTATTCAAAATTGGCTTTTAATATCCTATATGTGAATGTGAAAAGGGGTACCACATAGAAACACTTCTCACATCATGACAAATTCGCAGAGTTGTAAAACCCGGATTAAACCCTGGCTGGTTTTGTGCTAACCCAAACCCAATTGCATCATTATTAGAATTATTAACTATTTTTGATGAACAAGCCTAATATCAATAGCCTATCTTAGATTTATTATTATTACAATTCTTTGATAACTCATAAACATTATCGAGTTTAGCAATAAAATGAAAACAGATTTAGAAAAGTATCTGACTTTATCTATTATATTACTACTGATTTTTAACATCTATGTTTTTTAGTACCAAGAATTGCTCTTATCAATTGCGCACCATGTTTGAAAAATACTTAAAATTTGTTAGAGAAGTGATTGTCGGTAGCGTAAATCACTCCAGTCTAATTCTATATCTTCAGGACTAAAATCATTGCCAATAAAAATTCTTAAAAAAATCAAAGTATTATTTTTATAAAAGGCCTTTGCTATTGCTTTTCCTACTTCAATACCAATATTAGTATCGCGGAGGGTTAAAGAAGATAGAGTGGTATTTATATGAAGCGCCTCTGCTAACGCTTTTCCTCCTTCACTACCGATATTATTATGACTTAGATCTAACTCAGTTAGTGTAGTGTTCTCGTAAAGAATCTCCGCAAGCGCTTTTGCTCCTATAGAATCAATCTTGTTACAGCTAAGGTCTAAATCAGTTAATGTAGTGTTCTTATAAAAAGCATTTGCTAATGCTTTTGCACCTTCAGTATCAATATCATTCATGCCAAGAGATACAGAAGTCAGTGTAGTATTTAGATAAAGCGCATCAGCTATAGCTTTTCCTCCTTCTGACCCAAGTTTATTATTCCAAAGGCACAAAGAAATTAGGGTAGTGTTCTTACGAAGCATATTTGCTAATGCTATTCCTCCTTCAAAATCAATATAATTATGGCCAAGTGTTAGAGAAACTAATGTAATGTTCTTATACAAAGATTCTGCTATCGCTTTTATTCCCTCAGAGCCGATATTATTACGGCTAAGATATAAAGAAGTTAAAGTAGTGTTTATACAAAGAGTTTCCGCTAGTGCTTTTGCTCCCTCAGAACCAATATTATTTTCATTAAGATTCAAAAAAGCTAGAGTAGTGTTCTTGCAAAGGGCCTTGGCTAATGTTTTTCCTCCTTCAATGCCAACATAATTATAGCTAAGATTTAAAGAAATTAAAGTAGTGTTCTTGCAAAGCGCTTTTGCTAATGCTTTTCCTCCTTCAATGTCAATATTATTATGACTAAGATCTAAAAAAATTAGAGTGTTGTTCTTGCAAAGTGCCTCGGCTAATACTTTTCCTCCTTCAATATTAATGCCGCTGTTAGAAAGCCTTAGCAAGGTTATAGTAGCATTTGTATGAAAAGCCTTTGCTAATGCTTCGCTTCCTTCAATACTAAAGTTATTTCCACTAAGATCTAAGGAGGTCAATGTAGTAGTCTTGCAAAGTACCTTTGCTAATGCTTTTCCTTCTTCAATTCTAACGCTACCTATTTTAAGCTCTAATGAACTTAGTGATACGTTTTTGCCAAGAGCTTTTGCTAATACTTTTACACTCTTAGAACTCAGTTGATTTTGAAAAATTAAAGAAGTCAAAGTAGTGCTTCTGCTAATAGCCTCCGCTAATGTTTTAATTTTATCGTAATCAAAATTATTATAATGAAATTTCAAAGAAGTAACGGTAGTATTTTCACAGAGATTTTTAATTACTTTATTATAAATAATTCCATTAATGCTTAAATATTTAAGTTTCTTACTTGTTCGTAGAAACATTGCAATTAATGAACATTTAATAGCACTTACAAGCTCGTCATAGTAATAATCTTCAGAATGATAAGCACTTTTATAACAATGACTTTCTTTAATCCATTTTACGATTCCATCTTGCAAATAATAGTCACTTGATGTAATATAACTCGAGTACTCAAATAATGGTTTTGGGTAATTTGGAAAGATAATCTTAAAAGGAATCAATAGAGCTTGTTCTTCATAATTTAATAATGAGAGACATGTTCTTATAAGTTTGCTATTGGATATGTGGTCAATTGGTTTGCTCCATAATATTGGTATAATAATTCTACACAAATGACGGTTTACAAGAAGGCACGAAAATAAGTATTTATAATTATTCCGAAAATTATTAAAAATTTCGAAAAGGCATTCGTTTGGTAATGCTATCATTTTTAGATTCAAGGGAATAGTTTGATGCGGGGAGTGGCGTAGTAAGATCTAACCCCTGTAACTGTGTTATGTGTAAACAAATAACTATTGGATAATCTATCGTTCCTTGTTGATATTTATAAGTTTTAATGATTATTATTCTTATTAGATATAATATACTGCAGGAGTGCCGAAAAATTAATTGCAGTTAAATTTTATTATATATCCGATTGCGTGATTGTGAAGTGCGAAATATTATACATTGTGTATAATCATACAATCGGGCCGATTGATGTAGTGATGGGCAAGGTAATTCACTTATTACAGTTAAATCACTCTATGCGACAATTTAGTAAATTATTAGTTGTAAGTATATATTATTAGTAAATTGTCGCAAGTGTGATCTAACTTTTATGTAATAAGTAAATTACCCTGCCCCATCTTTATATTGACAACGAATTTGATCAAAGATACATCAATTTGCAAATCGCAAAATAATTACGAAATAATTGAATAATTGCAATTCTGTTTGCAAAATGATGTAACTTTAGTCAAATTTTGCAGATCGCAGCTTGAAAATATGGGTCTTATTTTTGAGCATATATATACCGGGGTGGGTAAGAACTTTCTGGGCAGGGATCTTTTATTATTATTACTTAACGTTAACGTTTATACCGGTATTTACGTATATATAATAAATAACTATAAAAATTCAATATTAACAAAGATAGTAAAAAGGTCAACATTTTACCACCCGGTAGAAATTCATTACTGAAGAATATTTTATTTGTATGAATTTTTGATTAAGAAATCGCTTTAAAATCGCACAACCGAACGATCTGCAAAGTTTAACATCAAATTTGCCGTGTGGGCGTAATAAATCATTTTATGTGACAAATAAGAATTAATTAATTAATTATATTAATGAATCCATATTCGCCATTGTGACATAAAATTGCAATTAATGGGAGACAAATGACGAAACCATTCCGTCAGGCAAGCTCGAGTTGACGAATTACAAAATGCTTGAACAATGACAAAATGCATGACGAATGACGAAGCACATGACGAATCATAAATTTTATATGCATTTTGGCGTAATAAATGCTAGAAAAGCCAAATCATGCGATTTTTCCTTAGGAATCATGTGAAATTGATTTTTTTTGTTCATTTTACATGTCAACTCATAATTTTTAAAATGAATCGATTTGTTCATGATTCAGTAATAAAACTTGAAGTTAATATGAAGTAATATAATTTTGATTTATATGGTTAGTTATAAATATGTATCCAAGACACAAATTTCGGCGTGTCGTAACTTGCCTTCTCTTTCGGTAAACGAAGTTTAGAAACTCCTGCACTGTATTTATAAAAGTTCCGGTAGCTTTAAAACTACGCCGGAAATCAACTTAATTAAACGGAATATCTGACATTTTCTAATGTAATATTTCAAGTATATTAGCAATAAATTTTGATTTTGATTTTAATTATGGATTATACTATTTGTTCTTTGCAAATATGAATGTTACCAAGGAACAATAAGACTTTGGGCCTTCTCAAAAACAGAAATTCATTTTCCTTAGTAGTACTCATATGAGAGCCGCAAGTGAAAAGTAGAAGTCTAAATATTGATACTATAAAATAAATTTAATTATGTATTTAGACTTCCTTGGTGATGTACACATACGAATAATTTAAGTAAAAAATACAAAATTCAGGTGTAAAAAAGTACATACATACATACATACATTTAATAGTATAGATAATCATATATGAATGCGAAAAGGAACATCGCACAGATTTGTACAGAAATACTTCACACATCATAATAAATTCGCAGAGTGTAAAACCTGGACTTAACTACGGTTGGTTTGGATCAGACCCTAAAACCAATTTCATTACGAGGAGCACTAAACCCATATTAACTATGTTTGCCTATCTTTGATGGATGCACCTAGAATTAACATTCAAATAGACTTAGATTTATTATTATTATATTTCTTTGATAATTCATAAACATTATCAAGTTTAGCAATAAAATAAACAACTATATTTTTAAAAAATAATGCTACTGTTAGTGGGTAAAGGGTCAAAAATACACCACCAACAAAACAATCGAAAAGCGACAAATTGTCGCTTTACTAAGGGAGATGTTGCGTAATGTTACTCAATAGAGAGGTTACGATTTGGCGAGGTCTAAAGGTCTATTGAGTATGTTACAAGGGGTATTCAGGAAGATTCTAAAAGAACGTTGGATTTAGTGGTTAAGACTTTCTTTATTAATGAATTTTTGAAAATGCATAGGGCATTGTTATTCAAGTGGGAAAATTCCAAGAGAAATAAAAGCAGTTGTGAAAAATCATTGATATTTTTTTGCACTTTATGAATTTTGGAGAATTGGCCTTGATCCTGAATTGTAGATCTGTTTTGGTAATACAAGATTATAACACGTAATGAAGAATAAACAAAAGAAAACCAACAAAAACTACCTGACAAAAGTAAACAATACTGATTAACACGTGCAGTACACAACAACAGTCTTTGATAACAATGAAATAACAGCAAGTTACGTGAAGCAAATACTGACAGAATGTCGAGAAAAAAAGATCAAGATACCTGAAAAGATGAAAGCAGTATTAGAAGAGATTCAGGTTTTATTAACAGAAATACTGAAGAAGAAATAAATAAAGAAGTAGAAGAAATAATGGCAGAATATAGTGGACAAAGACTTTATCCAAAAGAATTAGCCGATGAAAAAATAAAAAACCTCTATAAAGAGCTATGGTGGTATAATAGAGGAGAATTAGAATATATAGCATCTGAACTTATCGAAAGGAACCAAGAAATTTTTCACAAAGCAATACAAAATGGCGAAGACCTGTTAACTATATCATAGCACAAAAAATATTTGATATTTGGGATAAAATTAAAATAGGCAATAGAATAAGAAGAATACTAATAGATAGGGAAAAGCAAGCTGTTGAAGTAAAGGTGAAAATAGAATTAGGTTAGAGCAAGAGACTCCAAAAACAAAAAAGAAGCCTACAAAAACAGCATAACAAAACAGCCCTGAAATCTATACTACAACAATTCAAAGAATTTGTCGAGTTTTCCGCAACAATATATCATAAGGCTAAGAAGAAAATTAAAGAAGCAAAAGACAAGAAAAGACAAATCGTGCAAAAGGAAAAACAAGTAGCTGAAATAAAGTCGAAATTAGAAACAGGCTAGAGCAAGAAACTTTAGGAACAAAGAAAAATCTGACAAGGGCAAAACAATGAGATATTACTAAAGACTCTGGTTATAGAATTTAAAGTATCAGCCAAACTAGAGTTAGCAAGACAAAAGAGAAAAAGAAGAAGAGCTAAGAAAAAGAAAAAGAAAAAGATAGAGAATGAAAGGCTGAAGTTATTGTTAAAGAAGAAGACCTGGACAAGATCCAGAAAAATCTAAGACCAGAGGCCGAATTATCAAACCCAACAAAATAGTTAATTGAAGTAATATATCAAATAAGCATTAAAGACTCACAGACAGATAACAAAGCATAAAAGATAAAAAAGAAAGACCTGTTTAAAAAATGAATATAGTGGTTAAAAGTTCAAAGAAACATTAATGCAAAATAGATCCAAGATACTTCATTACACAGGCAAGAGAGAGCCAAAAATTAGAAGAAGAAAAAAAAAAATATGCTACTAAGAATATTAGAAAAGATCTTTGTTGGAATCTTTGAAGACCAGAGGATCTGGAATGAAATTTAAGAGAAATTTTCAAATAGAAAACTAAAATCTAGAAGAAAAAAAGAAAAGAGAAAGGCAAAGAAGAAAATGGAAAAAGAAGGCCTACAAACCCAGTGGATGAAAGAAGAAGAATCTAAGCTGACCATTCAAGGCTTGGAAGTGAAAAGCCAAAGGAAGGCCCAAGACATTTTAAGGAAAAAAAGGCTTTTAGAAGAATATACTTAAAAAACCTGTTAAAAGAAGCTTCCAAGAAGTCAGAAAACACTACGTTATAGTGTTTCAAGAAGAGAAGACCATCAAAAGAATATAAAAAGACTCCTACGAGCTGGGTCACTTATCGGTAGAGACAAATTTAACTGGAAGAAGAGGAGAAGGAAATGTAAATATAGACAGAAGAATTTCAGCAACCTCCCTTTATTAGAAGATAGAATAGAATTACTTGTTAAAGAAAAATTAGATTTAGATTATTTTAAAGAGGAGAATGGTTTAGTAAGGGAAAAGTGCCGATTAGATATAGTTAAAAATTCTTTCAATTTGAAACCATTTTGCTATAGTTTCGCTAGCTAGCTTGGTATAACCCCTGGGGTGGGCAATAGCCTTATCTGATAAGGCAGACCATATTTGGGCACCCTTCGAGGCAGCCAAGTAATGTCAGATCTGTAGTTTAGATAGTGAATATATGTATATTTATACTTTGATCTAATAAAGATACTGGCGAGCAGTGAAGGAAATCTGAAAATTTTTTTCTGTTTTTTAAGAACATAAATTTTCAAGTTAATGTTCTTATTAATAAAATTTTACTATATTCAAAAAAATATTATGTTCTCAATATACTATAAATTTTATGTTCTCAGAATAAGAATATAATTTTTAAATATTATGTTCTCAAAAGATGTTTTAATGTTCTCAAGAACATTGAGAACATTAGATTTCTAATACTGCCGATAAGGCTGCCAACATGTTAAAAAAAAAAAATTATAAAAACAAAAGTAGTAATTGTTCTAACTTGTATTACTAAGACTAAAAGTGCAATTGACTTGTTATAAATTGTATATTGCTTATTTCATAGTTGTTCTATAAAATAAGCTGAACTATGAAAATAGCTAATAATCTGAATTGCTTGTGTTGAGATTGTTTTAAAATTATTTGATTCTTTGAATACTTCTTTTAAAATAAGATTAAGTTGATATGCCCAATATGGGATAAAAATTTTATTAATATGTTCTTAATGCATTTTTCGTCTAATATAACAGTCACACGATATATTATATCTAAATTTTTTTTATATATAAACTTATTGCAAAAATTTATAGAATTATATATAAACTTTGTTGTGATGATGTTTCTTCATTTATATATTAACTTTAAATTAAATTTTACAAATAAATATATCAAGAAAAGATGAAAAAACACGTTTTAGACCGAATAAAAATATTGCAATTTTGATACAATTTAAAAATATAACTTTGTCAAAAAAAAAATTTTAGCAGATTAAAAGTAAGAATTATATGTAAAATTATATTCTGAACAACCCCAGTTAGGGAATAAAGAAGAGTTTTTTAATTAAAAAAAAGTTTTCTATATACTAATGTTAAAATTTTTAGTTTTTCTATATAAACCTTTTTTTTTTGCTTAAATAATCTGTTTTGATCTTTTAAGCAAATTTATTTAGCATATAATTCTACGTATTTTATATCTTACCTATTTTGTTTTTTTGAACTTTTTACTAAATGAAAAATTGGGTTAAAGGTTACACAAAATTTTTTTTAAAAATTTAAAAAATTTTTTTTAAAAAAAAATTTTGTGTAATCTTTGGCCCAATCTTTCATTTAGTAAAAAGTTTAAAAAACCAAAATCGGTGAGACACAAAATACATAGAATTATGTGCTAAACAAATTTGCTTAAGAGATCAGAACAGGTTATTTAAGCAAAAAAAATTTTACATAAAAAAACTGAAAATTTTGACATTAGTATATAAAAAACCTTTTTTTATTAAGATAACTCTTTTTTACTTTCTAACTGAGGTTATTCAGAATATAATTTTACATATAATTCTTATTTTAAATCTGCTAAATTTTTTTTTTAACAAAGTTATATTTTTAAATTGTATCAAAATTGCAATATTTTTATTTAGTCTAAAATGTGTTTTTTTCACCTTTTTTGATGTATTTATTTGTAAAATTTAATTTAAAGTTAATATGTAAATAAAGAAACATCATCACAACAAAGTTTATATGTAATTCTATATGTTTTTGCTATAATTTTATATATAAAAAACACTATATATATAAAATATATAACAAATCAGTTAACTGATAATTTAAAATCAATAATTTTTAAAAATATAATTTAATAAATTTTTAAAAATATAACAAAATAATTAATTATTTTACCAAGCTATAGCATACTCTCTACTAGAATTTGTTACAATACAGTTTTTTTTTGCCTTTTTCTTTAGTTTTTTTGTATTAAATTATTAATATGATGAATAACATTCAAATATCATAAATATTTCAAATTAATAGCTCTCCACTAGATGTAATAAAAATAACACCTAATAAATATTCTTGTTTTATATTTGTCTATCTATCTAATGTATTGTTATACCAATTTTATCATTTTGAGCTTTAACCAAAATAGTATTAGATAATTCTGAACTTGCTTTAGTTAATATTCAATTGCTAAATGCATGTGAATAAAGTAAAAAACTGTTGGTGCTAAAAAATTAAAACTTCTCAAGTTTCAGAATTTTGAAAAAAACAAATAGTAAACTATTAGAAACAAGCATTCTTAAAAGTAAATTTTCAAAATCACGTCATTTTAAAAGTTAAATGACTTGGTCATTTAAGAACACTGGGCTATTCACTACTAAAATATACCTAACTAGAGTTATATC
>CAJVQC010000641.1:0-12179 GCA_910592285.1 Racocetra persica | reverse complement strand
CTGATCCGGGTAAATCAAAATTTATTATTTGATTGGCTGTTGGTCACGTGAACACACCTGGCTTTAGACGACCCCCTTTTTAGGAGTTTGTATTACTGGCACAAATAAGTAAATCCGACATAAGGGTACCCTATTTTTGTACCACTTTTATCTACATTTACTTTTTTTTTGGTTGGTACTCGCCAAACTATATATATACAATTATATCATTTCTATTCATATTAAAGAGGATTTACAAAAAAAATCATTAGTCTACTGCTTTATTGTTAATAATTTGCTAAAACGAAAATTTTGATAGAATACTATTTTCAAATTAGATTCAGTTATCAATTTGAAATTGGGGTTAAAAGAATAAACATAAAGCATTCATTCCTTACTGAGATGAATCATTCAAATGAAATAAATACCGTTGAAACGAATATATTCATGGCTTTAACTTGTTTTAAAACGCTTCTCATAATCTCTTATATATCCATTTGCTATTTTATTCAACATATAATTGTATTCCTTGCTCTTAGAATTGGAATTTTTTGGTTTGGAAAATACTTTATTAAATATGGAGTGGCGGAATTTATTTTAGGTGAATGTTATTTTAATGGAATTGTAATTGAAAAAAATTTTTATAAAGGATTCATTTGTTATAAAAAATCTGCCGATATGGGTAATTCTTATGGAACATTTAACGTTGGATATTGTTATCAAACCGGAATTGGAGTTGAAAAGGATGAACATAAGGCATTCATTTATTATCAAAAATCTGCAGAAATGGGTAACGCTGATGGAATATTTGCACTTGGAGAATGTTATTCTGGTGGAATTGGAGTTGAAAAGGATGAACATAAGGCATTCATTTATTATCAAAAATCTGCTGAGATGGGTGACGCTGATGGAATATTTCAAGTTGGATATTGTTATCAAAATGGAACTGGAGTTGAAAAGGATGAACATAAGGCATTCATTTATTATCAAAAATCTGCTGAGATGGGTGACGCTGATGGAACATATAATATTGGATATTGTTATCGAAATGGAATTGGAGTTGAAATCGATGAACATAAGGCGTTTATTTATTATCAAAAATCTGCAGAGATGGGTCACGCTAGTGGAACATATATTGTTATGATGAAGGAATTGGAGTTGAAAAGGATGAACATAAGGCGTTTATTTATTATCAAAAATCTGCAGAGATGGGTCACGCTAGTGGAACATATAATGTTGGATATTGTTATGATGAAGGAATTGGAGTTGAAAAGGATGAACATAAGGCATTTATTTATTTTCAAAAATCTGCAGAGATGGGTAATTCTAATGGAATATTTGGAGTTGGATATTGTTATTTTAACGGGATTGGAGTTGAAAATGATGAACATAAGGCCTTCATTTATTATCAAAAATCTGCAGAGATGGGTCACCCTAGGGCGATATGTAATGTAGGATATTGCTACAAAAAGGGAATTGGAGTTGAAAAGGATGAAGATAAGGCATTTAAATATTACCTAAAATCTGCAGAGATCGGAAATGCTACTGGAATGTATGAGGTTGGACATTGTTATCTTCATGGCGTTGGTGTTGTAGTGGACAAGCAAAAAGCATTTATTTATTATCAAGAATCTGCTGAAATGGGTGACCTTGATGCAATATTTCAAGTTGGCTATTGTTATCGAAATGGAATAGGAATAATAAGAGATATACAAAAGGCTAATGAATGGTATCAACGGTAATAGGTTCAATCTGTATAATTTATAAATTATATATTTATTACTTTTGTTATTTTTATTTAGTTTTTTTTTTTATTTTTTTTTTTTAGTGGAAAAATTAATTTATCAGGTAAATTTGATTAATATTTAAAATTGAATTGAATTGACTTAATCTAATTCTGTAATTGGAACTTAGCAAAAAATGAATGGGAGAATGAAAATTCTGATATTGATTTCGAGTTGAAAGAAGTTCTGAAAAAATATTTGTTACCATGGATTCCTTATAACCAATTTGAATATATTGAAAAGATAGGAGAGGGCGGTTCTGGTAACGTATATTTCGCTAGATGGTTCAATCAAAAACGAAATGTAGACATGAATGTTGTACTTAAATTACTGAAAGGATCAAATAAATGTCATGAAGAATTTATAAAAGAGGTGATTTTTTTGATTTTTCTTAAATTTTTAATAAATTTACATTTCCACTCTTTCTTAAATTAATAATATAAAGTTAAGTGCATATTGTGAAATTGGTATTAAAAATCCTTCATTTTTAAACTGCTATGGCATATCAAAAGATGAATTTTCTAAAGCCTACGTAATTGTTTTGGAACATGCACTTATGGGGTCTTTACGTGACAATCTTCATCCGATATCTCAACAAGAATGGAAAGATAAGTTGAATTTATTGCTTTGCATTATTTCTGATCTCGAAGCTATCCATTCTCAAGAACTTATTCATCGAGATTTACATAGTGGAAATATTTTACAAGATACTTTAAATAGCGCATATATAGCAGATTTAGGGTTTTCAATTTCATTTAATAAAGCGTTAACGAATAAAGATGAAAATGTTCGTGGAATTTTACCATACATTGCACCAGAATTTTTAATGAAAAACCATACACTGCCAAATCTGACATTTATTCATTTGGAATGATTATGTGGGAAATTTTATATGGGAAAATAATATCGGAATTTTATGATTCAAGAATGTCACGATCTCAACAAAAAATAAAAATAATGCTTGAAGGTTTAAGACCACCTATTCCTGAAGATACACATAAATATAATGAAAAGATGTTGGGACGATGAACCAGAAAAACGACCATCAGCGCACAAATTTGTAAAACTTTTACAATATGGTTGAATGATGAAAAAATTTTATTAGAATTATCGAGTTCTCAGGAAAAGATTCAACCCATTAACAATAAGATTGACTCTGGAAAACCTAATAAAAGCCAGTTCGACTTTACTAGTTGTCAGTTATACAAGAATGAAGAATACTTATTTAATCTGGTCGACCCTAATGATGAAAAAAATTTATTAGAATTATCGAGTTCTCAAGAAAAGATTCAAATCATTAACAATAATATTGACTCTGGAGGACCTGATAAAAGCCAGTTCAACTTTACTAGTCGTCATTTATACAAGAGTGAAGAATATTTATTTAATCTACTCGACCCTAATGAAATAACGCCTGCTACGGAAAAATTAAGTAAGTTCTATTCTGCTCTTACTTACAATGGATGACTATAATTAGAGGCACTTTTTTATGTTATATACTAACAAATTATTTCATCTTCAAATATGTTTTTATAAGAACGTAATTTTACAATATACAATTTATTTTTTAAAAAAAAAGCCTCTAAGATGGGATTTTCTGAAAAATTATTTATTAATGGTTTTGCCCATCTTATGGGATTTGAAGTTGAAAAAAATGCAGATAAGGCAGTATCTTTATTTAAAAGATCTGCAGAAATGGAAAATGCCAATGGAATATTTGCACTTGGTCATTGTTATCATAATGGAATCGGAGTTAACAAGGATGAACATAAAGCTTTTATTTATTATCAAAAATCTGCAGAAATGGGAGATGCTTATGGAATATTTGCACTTGGTCAATGTTATCAAAATGGGATTTGAGTTAACAAGGATGAACATAAAGCATTTGGTTATTATCAGAAATCTGCTGAAATGAAGCACATTGAAGGAATATTTCGTCTTGGAATTTGCTATCTGCATGGTATCGGAGTTGAAAAGGATGAAAATAAGGCATTCGGTTACTTTCAAAAATCTGCGGATCTGGGTAATTCTGGTGGAATATTTGCACTTGGTAATTGTTATCAATATGGAATTGGTGTTGGAAAGAATGAACATCAAGCATTTATTTATTATCAAAAATCTGCAGATATGGGTGATGCTAATAGTGCAAATAATGTTGGCTATTTTTATGAAAATGGAATTGGTGTTGAAAAGAATGAACATAAAGCATTCATTTATTATCAAAAATCTGCAGATATGGAGCACGTTGATGGTACGTATAATGTTGGAAACTATTAATGTTATGGAATTGGAGTTGAGAAAGATGAATATAAAGCATTCATTTATTATCAAAAATCGGCCAATCTGGGTCATGCTAAGGCAACTTTTAATGTTGGTATTTTTTATCATTATGGAATTGGAATAGAGAAGGATGAACATAAAGCATTTATTTATTACCAAAAATCTGTAGAGATTGGAGATTTTAAAGGATTCTATAGGGTTGGATATTGTTATATGTTTGGAATTGGTGTTGAAAAAGACGAACATAAGGCATTTACTTATTATCGAAAATCTGCAGAGATGGATATTTCTGATGGTGTATTCCAAGTTGGTTATTGTTATCAACATGGTATTGGTGTCGAAAAGAATGAATATAAAGCATTCATTCAATATATAAAATCTGCTGGGATGCAGCTTTCTGATGGAATGTATCAAGTTGGAAATTGTTATAAAAGCGGAATTGGAATTGAAAAAGATGAAAAGAAGGCATTCGTTCATTATCAGAGATCTGCTGAGATGGGTAATTCTGATGGGATATTCGCACTTGGTGACTGTTATTTTCGTGGGATTGGAATTGAAAAAGATGAACATAAAGCAATCATTTTTTATCAAAAATCTGCGGAGATGAAGAATTCAAATGGAATTTATAATGTCGGATTTTGTTATCAAAATGGAATAGGAGTGGAAAAGGATGAATATAAAGCATTTATTTATTATCAGAAATCTGCTGAGATGGGTAATTCTAATGGAATATCTCTAGTTACTTATTGTTATATTAAGGGAATTGGAATTGAAAAAGATAAACATAAGGAATTCATTCATTATCAAAAACATGCCGCTGATATGAAAGAATTTGATATATTTGCACTTGGTAACTGTTTTCGAGATGGATTTCTAGTTGAAAAAGATGAACATAAGGCATTCATTTGCTTTCAAAAATCTGCTGATGCAGGTAACGCCAATGGAATTCTTGCACTTGGTAGCTGTTATGAATATGGAACTGGAGTTGAAAAAGATGTTCATAAGGCATTCATTTATTTTCAAAAGTCTGCAAAAATGGGGAATTCTAATGGAATACATAATGTTATGAAAATGGAATTGGAGTTGAAAAAGATAAATGTAAGGCATTCAAATATTATCAAAAATCTGCAGAGATGGGCGATTTTAAGGGAATCTATAAGGTTGGATATTTTTATATGTTTGGAATTGCAGTCGAAAAATATGAACATAAGGCATTCATTTATTTTCAAAAATCTGCTGAGATGGGAAATCCTGATGGAATATTTGCGCTTGGTAACTGTTATAAAAATGGAATTGGAGTTGTAAGGAATGAATCTAAGGCATTTACCTATTATCAAAAATCTGCTAGCATTGGTGATTCTGATGGAATATTTTCACTTGGTAACTGTTATCTAAATGGAATCGGAGTTGAAAAGAATGAACAAGAGGCTTTTATTCATTTTCAAAAATCGGCAGCTATGGGTCATGCCTTAGGAACATATCACCTTGGAACTTGTTATGAACATGGAATTGGGATTTAAAAGGATGTGCATCAAGCATTCATTTATTATAAAAAATTTGAAAATATAGATTATACTCTTCACCTATCTAATATCATGAAAAAACTTTCATAACCAATAATTATATTTTTTATGATACAATTGAACTAGAACCGGAAAATGAATCACTGATTTTTAATTATGTTGGAAATCTAAATCATTTTAATGTTCTCAGGCAATTTTTTTTTATATGTTTATTAATGGATATCTGTTTGGCCGGAATACTAAATTTAGTACATATAAATAAAATTATTTTGAATTAATTATTTAACCAAATTTTTTAAATTTTGTCAAAATATATTTTAATATTAGAGTTATCTTTTTGTATAGTTTTGGTATTTTTTATTAACAAAAATTTTGTATAAATTAATTTTAAACTCTGTATTTTTCTAAAATTTTGGTATACTAAATTTAGTATATATTAAAAAAATTATATTATATAAAAGTTTATAAGGAAATAAAAAAAATAAAAATTTTAAATTATTTTAGATCTGTGTTTGACTTTAGAATAGTTAAAAAATAATAATAAATTTTTGAAGTAGTTTAAATAAACCTAGTAAAAACATAATAAAAATATGATAAAATTAATGAAATTAAATTACTTATAACTTTTTATACACTAAACCAATTTTAATGAGTTTACTATCATTAGAATCAGAAAAACTAGCTCTACAACTTTTACTTATATTTTAAAAGAATTTAATCAAATAAAATTTTTGCTATTTATAATTTAATAATTTTTTAGTAATTTTTTAGTGCATTTTTAGTAACAAATTTAATTTTAAATTTATTAATATAATTTTTGATAAATTATCTAATTTTTAAATATACTAAAATAATATAGAATTATAGAATTATATGTTAGATAAATTTATTTTAAAGTTAATAATAAAAATTTTTTAAAATTTAACTTTTAATACTGTACCAAATTTAGTATTTTATACTAAATTTAGTATGCCAAACGGATACCCATTAATAAAAAATTGGAAAATTGATGTTCTCAGAGAACATTGAGAACATCAGATTTCCTACACTGGTCATAGCTTGTGTCAATTGATTTCGATTTACATAAATTTTTGAATTATAGTTAACTATTAATATACATAAACTTATTTATAGTGATAGTTTAAATATTTTTATGTGCATTCAATCGCTATCATGTAATTCAGTAAAAGCTAAGTATCAATTTCGAAATAAAATTATCTTTAAAAAATTTAATTTTTCACATAATAAAAGAGATAATAGACTATAAAGTTATATGTATGACGGTTTTTAATTGTCTCTCAATATGATTTATAGCATTCTCCAGTCTAGAAATTGAAGGCAACTTTTTCTAATCGTTTAACCGTCTAACAGGCTAACTATTTAATTCAGGGTGTTCTCAAGACTCATTCTCGATGTGATTAGCTAGTGATCGCAATGGTGCTCAGGCATAATTATATTTTTTGTTGTCAATTCGAATATGCAAATAATGCTGCAATTGGAGTTTTCTCAAACATCGTCTTCAATGTGATTAACTAGTGATCGTAATGACGCTCATTTAATGTAATCAAAATTGCAATTGATACTAAGCGATTCTTATTATATTTATACTGTATTTATCAGATGTCATCATAAAAAATTAATAAAACAAAAATAAAAGAAAAAAGAAAGTCATCCAACAAGTAGCGGATACTGGTGACCTTCGAAAATAAGCTAGTGAAGTAATAACTTCGGCTGTTCATATTGCACCAATTACCGAGTTTACTGTTATTTTAGCCACAATATCTTGTCCCTCCATTTTTATGAATCATTAAATAAAGCCACTGCCGAATATAAAGAAGTTATATAAGTAAAGGCCAAGAGATGTCGGGTTTCTTCACGTTTTCTATTATTCGTAAAACTTTTAGAATAAGAGGTAAAATAGTAATTCGTTGACGCTGAGAATGAGGATCCTATGACTATGTTATTTGAGCGATCTCCTTGAATACTCGATTAATGGCAAATTTTTCCAAGCCAGGGATAAAAAAAGATGGTCTTTTGTAAATTGGTTTTAAATTGAAATAACTAACTCAATTTTTTTTATTAATAAAAATAAATTGGATTACATAATAATTTTTATTAAACCGCGATATTATTTAAATATCCATTATAATGATAAACACAATTGACTCGCTTGAAATATTTTCCGCTAAGTAAAATTTGTCCCCGACACTTTTTGGCCCATCGATTAAGTTGCTTGAGAACGCCCTCAACCGGCATTAAGATAATTTTAGCCCATAACCGTGCGGAACTATGGATCATTTTTATGCCGTTAAATGATTCCAAACTTTAGCCAGAATCGCGCTCAATTACATACCTGTTATTGCGCCTTGAAGTACTGTTACGATATTTTGCAAAACACAGTAAATACTATTTGGGATTTCACTTAACCCCAAACTAATAAATTTGGTTGCAAGCTTAGTAATGACATTCAATAATCTTCCAGATACAAAATGCTGTATATTGAAAAATGAATTTTTAATTAAAGTTTTATTTTGTCATTTTCTTAATTTTAAATATAAAAGCTGATACATCACTATTAAACCCAATTTAATCCCATTCTTTTTAACTATTTTTGTTTTTTTGTAAAAACCACAATTAAATAATGATTGTGTATGATTATCGATAGCAAATATTAAACTGATTGAAATGGAATTCAAGTACATGCGTACGCACAATTGACAAACCAAATAATGCTCTTAAATGCAAAAAAATCAAATAGACACAAGAATATTTTATATTAAACTAAATACTATGTTTAAATTATTCTAATAAAACTATAACGTGCAATAACAAATCAATAATGCTAAAGTTGACCATGATATAATTCTGTTAAAGAACATGTTGAAAAACAAAATAATAAGTACTTGTTATCAGTTATGTTGTTTTTTTTTTTTTTTTTTTTAAAGAGTGAGGCCTAGCCTCAGTTTTTATTGAATAATTATGTGTTACATTATTTAAATTGGTTACATGAATTATTACAGGGACCTACAGCTAGGACTAATTTATTCTTGGCCCAAAGCTCTACTAGAGTGGGCTACTTGGCCTTCACTAGATTTAGTTTAGCTATATACGATGAAGATATATTAGTTGTGGGAAACAGGGTTTTCCATGTGTTATATTCAGCTGTGCTAATATGATGTGTAGGAGGGTGGGTTAGGGTTATAGCAGTAAATGTGTCAGTGAGAAGTTTATTTTGATGTATACCTTTACAGTGTTAAAACCATATTTGTTTATGTATATTAGTGGATATCTTGTGCAAGATTTTAGTAAATATTTTGTTGTAAATTGAAGAGATCATTTGGATATCCTCTGCTATTAATCCTTTTAGTAATGAGATGTTAGGTGTGTCTATACCATTAATGAAAAAACTTTGTACTAGTCTTGCAGAGTCTGGTAACTGGTTGTGTTGTTTTGAGCAGTATTTTGTGTTATTAGTAATATTGTAGACAATAACTGATTATCATTGAGATATAATACTGAGCCCGTACCATGAAGTGATACAAGCTCTGCATTATAAATCCCAATGATAATTAGATTTGTCATTTGCAATTTAACTGATAACACAGTTATCTGATACTTCTGATATAAGCACTGATCTTTTATATAAATATATGATCACTTTCTATCATTATTTACATTTTTGCTCACTTTTTTTTCCAAAATTTTTTCTCATATTTAACAGAACCTGGAATTTATATTGTGTAAATATATATATATATATAAATTACACACTTTTACTCACTTTCTTTTTTAATTCTTTTTCATACTTAGTAAAAATTATTATAGACTTCGATTGAGCCTCACAACTTCTGACTCAAGAAAAAATAAATCAACTACAAACTGTATTACTTGTAATAAATACTGAAAAAAATATATCAAAGTAGATTAGAACTTTAAATCAATTTAATAATTATTGTAATAAACCTAAAACTATTGAATTAATTAATAATATTAATGAGCTTGAAATTTACTTGTATCAATTTATAATATAGTTGAAGAAAGAGGATAGATCAGATTATAAAGTGAAGTTAGTTCACAATTGTATAGTATTATTAATCAATATCTCAAAGAATATAGTGTTATTCAACTTTTAAAAATCTGGGATCATTATAAATTTTCTTGTGCTTTATGTATGCTTGATAGAAAAATGAAAATATTGCAAAGCAAAGGGTTGGGTGATCTAAAAAAATTAGATAGATCATCTTCAGAAGAAATGAACAAATATTTAATTACCTATATATAGATATAAATTTGAATAATCACTTTGCTGCTGTGTCATTTTTTGGTTATAATTACTACTAACTTCTCATTAAGCTAATATATTAATGATAATAAGTAGATATCTGATTTTTCATGATGCTTAGTATTATTCAAGAGAAAGAACTATTGTATTTTATGCATTATAAAGTAAATATAGAATAAGAATTGTTTATAGTAATAAGTTAAGTATATAGGGGCATAAATAATGAAAGAAGAATAACTAAATAAAGTAACAAAAATAACATAGAGCAAATATAAGCATTATAGTTTAAAAAGAAATGAGCAACAATATATGAGACAGTTTAAAGGTTTAATAGAAGCAAGAGATAATTAATATAATAATATAGAGGCTGATAAAAAATATAGCTAAAATAATAATAAGAAAATATTAGACACAGTAAATATTTAATATAATACTAGTATTTAAAAAATTTGAATTAACAACATCACAAAATATGTAAAGACAAAATAAGTACTAAATAATTTCTTATTATTAATACAAAACTTTATTGTTTGCTATCTCTTAAACTGTTTTTCTTGCAAATTTGCTTTAAATTTTTTTAAAATAAAATTTTTAAAATAAAATTCTAAATATTAATTTTAGCTATATATGTTCAAAGTAAAAAATATAATTTAAAATATGTTATAATAATTTTGTTAAGAAAAATTTAAATATAATAAAAAATTTAAAAGTAATAAAGGTTTAAAGTTTTTATTTTAAAATTTTTATTATAATTTTTTTTTAAATTTTAAAATCCTATATGTTTTTGTTTATAAAAAATATTTTACTTCTAAAATACAATTCTTATTTTTTACAAGTAAATTACAAAATTATAATAATAAAAATTGTAATTCTTTAAATTATAATTTCTATTAAGAAACTAAAGATCTAAAATTAATATTTAAAGAGTTTATCAAAAATTATAAATTATTTTTTTAGTTAAAATTTTTTTAAAATTTATATATAAGCAAGTTAAATTTTTTGTCCTATAATTTAAATATAAATTTTAAAAAAATATAATCTTTATTTCTAAATTTTATTAAAAAAAAATTTATTTGAATATATTAATTTTTTAAAAAATAGATCAAAGGTATTTTTATAGTAAAATTTAGGGCAAATTTGTCTTAAATTCCAAATAGTTTAAGAGATAAACAAGAAATCAGAAATACATATTCAGAAAATTTAGAAATATTCAGAAATTTAGAAGAGCTTTATATAGATTTCTTATTACAAAAAATTATTGATTGGGATATGTAAACAATCAAATAGAATAGTAACTTTTGATAATGAAATCAATACAAACTAGAATACAAGTATTGCAATAATGATAAAATCTTTAATCATATAAAAATTAAAATGATTTTTAAATGCAAACTATCTCAACTTTAATCAATTTTGTAGTACCAAAATAACAATTTTGTAATACAGTATCTTATAATAGAATTATAATAATTCTAATATAATAATTTAGTATAAACAAACTTAACTATATACTATAGTTACCAAAATAGCAAGTAAGCTTTGTAACAAACTCTTATAATAACTCATGATAGAAATTACAACTCTAATGCAAACTAATTTAAACTTAACTACATAGAAATCAAAACAATTCTATTATAAATTAACCTTAATTATTTGTGATCACCAGAATAGCGAGTAGATTCTGTATCAGAATTTTCTATATATCATAGTAGAAATCATGAAAATTCTAATGCAAACTTATAAGGGAGGTGAATATTGTAGATGGGGGTATTGTGGACAGAGTAGGTATCTTATGATCTAGTGATTAGAATTAGATAATTTTTATACCATTCAAATTGTCTCAAAGAGACAAATCGAATGGTATAAAATTTATCCAATTCCAATCACTAGATCATAAGATATTGTTATTTATACAAAATATAAGTTTTTGTATATATTTAAAAATCTGCAAATTTTTACATAATATATCTTTAACGATCTTGGGATCTTGTGATTGGATTTTAACAATTTTGTGCTTGTTAGAATCGTCTCACTGAGATGGCCATTTTGGTGGTAAAATCATCCAAAATGGACTAGTAGATCAAAATTTATTCACTGTGTCTACAATACCCTCTTTCTTCTAAAATTTAGTTTTTATATTCTATTTTGTATACTAATTATTTATATCTAAAACAATATATGATATAAAGATTTTTTTAAGTATAGTTTAAATAATATATAATTAAGATTTAAAGTTGTAAAGCTATCTTTTCTGGTTCTAATAGTTTTTAGATCATCAAAATCAGACTAGTAGATCCCAAGATATTTGAAATTAAAGATAAGAATATAGTA
>CAJVQC010000640.1:0-12179 GCA_910592285.1 Racocetra persica | reverse complement strand
AAAAAAAAAAAAAGAAAAAAAGAAAAAAACCGGAAGCCAAACCTGAAAAAAAACCTAAAAAAAAAAAAAAAAATTAAGAAAAAAAAAAAAAAAAAAGACCAATACTTATCTTATATAAAGTCCAGTTCCCGATCCCAAAACCAATGAAGCAAAACCTGAAAAGAAAAAAAAAGTTAGCAAAAAAAAAAAAGCTAAAGAAAGAAAGAACAAAAAGACCAGTAATTATCTAAAACCCAGTTCCCAATCCCAAAGCCAATGAAACAAAACTTTAAGCAAATCTAAAGAAAAAAAGTTAGCAAGAAAAAAAAACTAAAGAAAGACAAAGAGAAGAACAATACTTATCTTATATAAAGCCCAGTTCCTGATTCTGAAATCAATGAAGTAAAACCTAAAAAGAAAAAAAAAATTAAGAAAAAAAAAATTAAAGAAAGAACAAAAAGAAGACAGTATTTATCTTACTTAAAGACCTGTTCTTAATCCTGAACGAAGCATAAAGAAAATCTAAAATGAAGCTAAAAATGAAAGTTAATTTATTTGCAAAAGATTATCTTATAACCATATTTGCCACATGCCATTTTTACTGATAAGCTTTCTAGATCAAATACCAATGCATACAGTATGTAAATATAATTGGTTGTTTTATATATTGAAAGTTAGATTTGTCTGGTAGACAAGCTTGGTTGTTTGAGTCCAAGTCCAGTCTGAGTCTGGTCTGGTCTGAGTCCAAGTCTGGTCCAAGTGACAACACTGGTCTAGGGCATGTTTTTCTATATACTGTTTCATATTATATTTCATATAGTTCTGTATACTTTCATGATGTTATATACCAGTGCTTGACCATAAATCCTGTGCAACATTTTTATAGGGACCGTTATAGAAGAAGACTATTGGGACAATGCATATAATTGTTAAATCTGCATTACTATAATAAGGTAGCTGCGAGATGCTGTTATACAAAACCAGGAATGTAAATTTATGAGTATGCCTAAATTGTTTATACAGCACAGGTGGCTTTTCCAAACTGATTCTAATAACTAATAAAAATAACAGATTAAATTTATAAGATACTAGTATATTAGATAATACTTGGTGCTATCTCTTTTTAGTAATTAAAAATAAAAATTGATACTGAAAAGATTTTGAAATAACTCTTAAAGATAATATTATGAAATTTGGCTAAACTAAGCTTAATTCAGCAAAAATTCAAATAATATCTATTTCTGCTATTTTGCACTGGCCAAATTAAAGTAAAAAAGTATAGTGTGATAGCAAATATTAATGATAAGAAGTTATGCTTATGCAGTATCAAAATTTAGTAAATCTTTTGTAGCATAATAAATAACAAATATACCTAATATTTGAAATTATTAACCTATTATTAAAATTCTGAACAAATTTATTAAAACTGTAAACATATCCGCTATTGAAATCAAAATTTTGTTCATCACTAAAACTGTGAACGGATGTATCATACTGATTAAATTATGAATTCATGTTGAAATTATCAGTACAACTACTATTAAAACCATGAACTAGTCATTATAAATTGCGAACATTTACTTTTGAGATCATTAGTCTACTCACAATTCTGAAATCATGAATAGTACTCCACAAAATCAAATTTTGAATCAAATATTTGATCAAATTTTTAAAAAATTTGATCAAATACTTGATTCAAATTCAAATTTTAATTTGATTTTGCAGAGCACTATATGCACAAAAATAAATGAGACTTGACATATATTTGATTCTATTAGATGATTGATCACTCCAATATTATATGGGTTAAGTTTCTACTAAACAATAAATGATTAAAGCTAACTCTGATTATACTAAATCCTCAGTTTAAAAGTTCATCATGTCATAAACTAAACTTATTAACAAAATTGATAAATATTTTAATGCTTTGTATTCTGTTTCACAGAGTTATTAAATATTTGGTTGTCTAGCTTTGACTTAGTTAGAAAATATTTGTATACAACTAAGAATTGTTTTGGAACTGAGATTGGACCAAGGTTAGAGTTAAAATATTAATGAACTAGTCTTATCAGAGACCAGAGCAGATTGAACTGTAGAGATTCTAATAGTCTTACCAGTCTAGTTCCGGTTTACTTTTAATAGTTCAAAATCTTAAAGAATTAACTAGTTTGGGCTAGTTCTAGCCAGTCTGGTCTTAAAACTAAAAGCAGTTTTTTCAGGTTCAACCCGGTTTTAATACTAACTGTAGTTTATCAGTTTAAAACAGATTATAGTATAACATCTCTGTTAAACCGAGTCCATCCATCCCTAGATCAGTTTACAGAACTAAGTTTGGATGCCTGATAATAAATAATGCTACTCAAATCGATTATAAATAGTAGTAAAGCTAACCTGTATATTTTAAATTTTAGATGTGATTTAAATTAATTACTAAAAAAAGTTAGCATTAGCATTAGCATAAATATTAATATAAAACTCAATAGCAATAGAATCTTGTACATATGTATGTAATATAAATGTAATTTTCTTAATTGTATTTAAAATATTCTGATTTCTCAGATCAAAAACCTTTAAGTCTATTTAGAATATACATATATATATATGTATATATATACCAGATCATTACAAGTTAAAAACTTGTAGATCTTTACAAGATCATGCTGCCCAATAAGATCCAAGATTTTGTACACAGTTAGTTGGCTATAAACTATATATTATTGAGCACTAAAAAATATATATAATTATATTCGAACTCAAACTAGTTTGCAGTCTTCAAACCAGACCTAAACTAAACCTATAATTGAGTCTGAGACTGGTCTAAAGTCTGAAATTAGTAAAATTTAGAGTCTGAGCCTGGTCTGATCCTGAATTAGACTTAGACTGAACTAGACCCAGATCAGATCTAGGAGTACTAGGTGTATATTATATTAATTATAAAAATTTCTATTCTATTAACTTTCTTGTAGTTGTTGACTACAAAGAACATTATATATATATATATGCTAGAGAAGTGGGTTAGTAAAAAGTATTATTTTATTTTTAATAAACTACATTTTTACTATTTTAAGAAGTGTATATGATGTTTACATATGTTATAAATTATCTCTTTATCATAAAATTTCTTCAAATCCTGAATAATGAGTACCAGATAGCATTTATATTATTTCTAATATAGTATACCCTATAAACTTACTTAATAAAAATATACTCTAATTATTACACTTTAATATATTGAGAAAGATATTTTAATAAAGCTCTTTTGTCAATATGAATAGTTGTTAAATATGTATTTAGATATTTAAAAAGTTAATAGTGAATTTGGACCTTCTTTAGTATAGATAGGTATATATAATTTTATTACAAAATTATAATATATAAAATCTAATTAATTTGAGGTAATTTAAATTCTAACCTTAACCCTAACCCTAATAATTTATAAAATTACCTAAATTAGTTCAAAATAGTTAATTTATATATATTATAATTATATAATGATTACCTATATTAAAGATTAACCGTGAATTTTATTAAAGTAAATATATTGTACTGAGATAAAATGAATTATTAGAATAATACACACATGTTGTATATTATACATCTTTTAAATTAACATGGGCAATTTATATTCTTTAGAAGATAATAAGTTAAATGATAGCACAAATAGTGATAATAAATCTGTACTGGTGGTAGATGAAATGAGAGAAAAATGGCAGATATTCAAAAAAGAGTGAGTATATTTAACAGATCTCATAAATCAAAAGATTTATTAATATTAAAAATATAATTCTTTATAAATATATTATTTGCAAATACATTATTTGCAAGCATATTGTTGACAAATACATTATTGTAAATTAAAATTTAAATAACAATTGTCTAAAAATATCTATTAATTCATTATGCTGATTTTGTTGAGTTTAAGATGTATATATATATTGATTTTTTATAAGTTCTATCATTGTTTTTATTTGTTCTTTAATAAAAAATTGAAGTTCTTCTATATTTATCTTTTCTTCTTCAAGATGTATGTTTCTTCATTTTCTATTATTATCCTATAAAATTATAAATTAGATAAAATAAAAATAAAATTAAATTAATAATAAATATATAATTTTTATCTTAGCTTCATCTTGATCTTTATTATTTGTTTAAACTTTATATTTAATTCTGTAGATTGAATTACTTGTAATGCTCCTATTAATGTTTGGATATTTTTTTTAAATATTTATCCATATTATTGAAAAACTCCTAATCATTCTGAATAGCTTCTTTATTGGTACTTGCGATTTTATCTTTAATATCATGATATTTCTGTATAAGCACATTCTATTTTCGTTAAATTAAAATTTTTGTACATTCTCTTAAAACTGAACTTGCAATATTAGAGGTTTGAATATTAGAAACAATCATATCTCAGATTCAACCTTTCTCTCTGAGATCCTTAATATATTGTAGTATTCTTTAATGCTTTTCTACTTTATGAATAAGCATTCGAGTTTCTGATAGAGTTCATCAGTTTGCTGATTTGCTAAAAGATATATTAAAATTAATATTAGTAGATAATAAATCATAAGTAATAGCTGAAATAGAGTCAATAGATATAGAATCAAAGGGTAGTAAATTTTTTAACTATGATAATTAATAAAAGAAGACTATGAAAATGATATATTAAAAAAAATTTTTACAATTAATTATATTTAAATAAAAGATAATTATATTTTAGTATTTTTAGTATATTTTAGTACTATTTTATCTAAGAAATTCATATAAATTTGAGTAGCAAGAAGCTGCTGTTGCTGTGATATCAAATTATTTATAAAATTAGTAAAAGGAGTATTATGAATAGCTAGTACTAAAGTTTTAGAAGCTAAGAGTTTGAGTGCTAAGGTTTAGTAACTAAAGGCTTAGAAGTAACATTCAAGGAGCCAATGTTTTAGCAATTGAATAGATAATTAATTTTTTCTTTTTAAATATATTGATAATAATAGAATATAGGTTGCTCAAGTACTGATCACAATTATTATTTAAATTGATCATAGTATTTGTGTATTATCTTCATCACTATATAATCACATTAAGAGAGGTGCTTAAGAATGGTCTTATTGTTATGTATTGAAAATTACAGGTGATAATTACCTGTAGTGGAAATTAAATATTTTCAAAAAACAAATAAAAAAAACAAATAAAATAAACAATAAAATAAAATTAGTAATTTTTGATCTATCAATTGTCTGGAGCGTAGCGAAGGACCTCTAATTTCTATGATCATCAATGCATTAGTTATATTTTTGATACATTTCATAATTAAATATCAATAAAGTATATTTGAATTTTCTATCTGTTCACTCAAATGATATATGATATACACAATTATGTAATTTTAATTGGCTCCTTTTATAAATCACTTAGTGATATTACAAAATAAAAAAAATAAGAAATTTAAAATTTATTAAACAAGATAGATATATCTGATTAAACTTAATAAAAAAAAACAACTTTAAATTTAAACTGTATAACAATAAATAATCATTGTTAACCAAATTATCTACTAACTAATATGTATATAGTTTAATAATAAAATAAATATCGAAGAATATAAATTAAAAAAAAACATCAACTATCCATAAAATAATACACGTACAAGGAAAGTATGAACAATATAAAAAACCAAATATTAACTATAGAACAAAGAAAGTGCTCATATATATCTTGCACATACAATATATCTACTATATTGTAATTTTTTTAAAACTTAGTCGAATAACCTATATTCAGTAAATGTTAAAAACTAACTGTAAGTATTGTTGTTTGAATCGCTATGTTCAAGGTTTTAAAAAAAGCTAGCCAAAAGTTCAAATTATCTTGCTGAATATTTAATTACCTTGCTGCTTGTCGAATTAGCTTGCCGAATATTGAAATATCTTGCCGATTATTGAATTACCTTGCCGATTGTTGAATTATCTTGCCGATTATTGAATTACCTTGCTGATTGTTGAAATACCTTAACCTATATGACAAAAAGTGCAAACTATCAATAGCTTCTGAACTATTCGTATGCTTTTCGAATTATTTTTTACTGTATGTAGGTAGAATAAAAAGTGTAGTTTCAGAATCTTTGTGTTGAATCCTTTGCTATTTTCATGGCTGTCAATTCGTTTAAAGTCAAATGATATATGCAGTATAATATGTGACAATACATTTGGTGATTAACCAATCAAAATTAAAACTGCTATGTTTGATATAGTACACAAGAATACAAAAATATAGTATGCTTTTGCAAAAAACGAATCAAAACTTTTACTTGTAATAATACATCAAATGTATATACTAATTTTAAATTTATGCTTTATGCTTTATTAAATCATTCCTTTCATGCTATCATAGAGATTAGCCATTTTTCTTCGTCTTTTCTTTTCTGGATTCTTCTGCAATTTTTGATATGTTGCAACCTTTCAAAATTAAATGACTTGAAAACAGATCATTCATGCTACGAACCCAAGATACTGCTACAAAGAAAAGTCCGCTGCAAATTCTTTATTCCCAAGGTCTATTACAGCTTTTGAAAGTGTGAGACCTTGACTCTTATATACTGTAATAGCCTATGCAAGACAAATAAAAATCTGCAATCATAAGCATATCAACCTATTTTTACCTCCCGTGTATATCGAATAGGTGCAATTGGAACTACTTCTGTATCTTCTATTATAGTAATAGTGGACCCATTATATCTTTTAAAGGAAATCAGAACAGCCACAAGAAAATAAAGCAGTCTATGTTCATTGTACAGAATATCTTGAACTATTTCAATTGCACCATTTACTAAACCTACTCTTGTTTATAAGTTTGCTATTAGTATTATACATAAACCTTTTGCTAATAATAGCTGTGCTTCTAAACCCATCACCACATCTGAGTCTACTCTCTTTGCTTCAGGACCACCAGTATGTACAGCAAGTATTTTAGCAACAGGATAGTTCAGAGACATAAGTTTATTTAAATTAATCCTATCAACATCAGACCACTTTGGTGATATAAAAATAGCCTCTAAAAATTGTTGCCTTTCCACGCTAGTTATTTTATCTTCAAATCGTGAGGTTAGTGTTTCCCAATCTGATAAGGTCGACTTATCATTATGTAACTGTAAAAGAATATCTCTGAATATCCTTTGTCTTTCGGATTCTTTTGATTGACGTTTAATAACATTAAGTTTGTATACTTCTTTAAATTGAGTATATGCTACAAGACCATCATTAGATACTAGGTCTTGTAATGTATTGATTGCATATATAAAAAGATCTAGAACAGGAAGGAGTTGTCCAAAATCTCCAAATATAATAATGGATCAACTACCAAATAGTTTATTTCTATATTTAGAAAAGGTCTGACATAGCCGCATATTGATTAAAGTGATTATTCTGCACCCCACCATGCTTTTCTCGTCTAAAATTATATACTTCATATTCTGTAATCTTTTTTGTAACTAATTTAACTTTTCACACCTATGTCAAAATTTTTAGTATATATGGGAATTGAAAGTGCCAAATTAATTGTTAATCCATTAATATTAAATACTGCAACTCCTGTAGAAGCGAGCACAAGTAATGGTAAATTAACTTCTGCTTCAGCAATTGTATTCAATAATGTTTGAATTGTTTTGATAAGGTACAATTTTCTAGTACTGGCAGTTTCCATTGTGATTATTCTTAATGGATCAACCTGATACTCTTCAAGGACATTACAGTAATGTGATTCTATTTGATTTAGTACTATTTTCTGCTTTTTGTTTAATATTTCATAGTCTATATTTTCAAAAACTAAATTCTCATTGTTTTCTGCTCTAGCGTTGCTAGAAGCTTGTTATACAAAGTGCTAGTATTCATAATATCAATATTCGAATATAGATATCTACTATTACTAACCCAATTATAATTTATATCTATGCTATACGATCCAATAGCTGAAGAATCATCAATAGTTGCATTCGGTCTCATTTCTGCCAGAAGTATCTATTCAGCACAGTATTCTTGTTTGTCATTTTCTATCATTTTATTATTGTCGTCATCATCATCAATCTCACTTTCTTTATTATCTACAGCTTGACCAATAAGATCAGATAGATCAGAATTTATCTCCTCAAGATGATGCTTATATAAAGAAGTTCATAATATTGGTTTATTTTTTGTTAATTGTTGGAGATCTCGATAACGAATGTGAAGGAAAACTTTTATATAGCAAAATTCCTCCCACTGGGGGCCATTGCGCAAATTTGACGGGTGTGGCCAGATATATACTATATTTCACATTCACATCTTTTCTAGCAATTTTTAATAAATTTATATGTTAAATACAGATTAAATAATGAAAAATTTTCTAATTCTACTGATCGCTCTTAATAGATTTTTAAAGGTGATTTATTTGTCTGTCCATCCTGAATTTCTAACAGTAATAACTTTGTTTTCTTCACTACCAACAGTCCCGCAAAGCCATTGCATTGCTTTTTTATTGAGATTCAAAGTGACAAATAAACGACTTAAATGATAGAGTGATATACCAAGGAGAATATGACAAGTTTCTTGTGCAGAGATATCACGCTCTGCAATGCTATGTAGCAACAATTTTTGAATTGGTGCAAGTATTAGTTCATCATGTCTACTATTTCAAAGTATTTGCTTTAATATTTCTAAAAAGGTAGCAGAATGTGGCTCTGCTTTACTTGCATACTTAGCAATATATTGTAATGCTGCATAGATGCTAAGTACTGGCTTCAAATCTATATTGGCTTACTACCCCTGTAATTGAAGCCGACTATGCAGATTTATATATGGATCATTTCTTGCAGTAATGAGCTCTAGTTGGTTGCACTTATAATTGCACAAAAAAGTACTTTCGCTATTCTTCTTTGGATACCCATATCTACAAACCTGTTGCCCAGCCCGATTAATATGCAGACAATATGAAGCACTATATTGGGTATGTCTCTGTACTTTATTTATCAGATCAAGTAGTCTTGCATATCATCACGAATCTTATCATTACGTTTTTGACATGGGTATTGTGTAGATATTGGTGCATTAAGACCTGAATTTATTGTAGTAACTATATTATTAAGATATTGCATCACATCATTCATCATATTTTCATTTTCTTTCATTTGCTTCCAATTGGTCAAGGGTGGATTGTATTTTTTTCTGATTTTATGCAAGTGAACACTGCCACGATATTGCCACTCAAATCTGTACCATCAATCTTCTAGATCTCATTGCTGTTTAAGTATATCAAAAAAGGCCTTAAATTACTTATGAAAAACTAGGCAACAATATAAAGATAATTGATTATGTTTTGACAACGTTGCTCTGATCTTTCTGTATCTTTTTCATAATTTTCACCTAAACTTATAAGCTTATGAAGTCCAGATCAGTATAAGTTAGTGGCACTAAATGTAAAAAATACTAATCCTTGTGAACCTATCTGTTTTATCATATCTGCTAGCTCACAACTCCGTGCTATCCAAAACTGCTGTGATCTATATAAACCTTCGCCGAATTGTATAATTTATTTGGATATGTTTGTATCATCTTCTGAAATCATATTTTGTATATAATCAACAGTGAGCTGTTCATCATTCAGATTCTGTCTAACATATATACTTTCTTCTTGTAATACACGCTATCTCATTTGACTATTAAGCACAAAGTATCTCCAATGATTGTGCAATGCAAATCTTCCATCTTTATATTGAAGTAAGTGTTTAAAATACTCCGCTGGTTTGATATCCTTTATCTGTTCAGCATGAAGATTAGCATTGACAGTTGGATACAAAGTTGAAAATGCAAATGTGATGTATCCTGGAGTTTGGAATTCATTAATCAGGCTACTATCAATTGTTGGCCATAATATTAAAAAATTTTCATTGCTTAAACAATTTAGTATATTATTAATTGCAACATTCTCATGATATGTTGAAGGAAGAGAAGAGACAAAGGTACGAGTGATCGTGTCATCATCATCTATTTCTGAATTCTGATCACTTTGAAACTGTAGAAGTTGGCTATCAATATAACCATCTTCTAGTAATGATTGAAAAACATTGTTGTCAATAACAATATTTAAATAGTACTGATTATTTTCTTTTAACCAGTATAATGCATAAGTAACTTTAGAGCATCAGACATAAAAATCTTTAAATACTCCATTATAATTTAAGGATTGTCAATACACAATAAGCACATTCACCAATGATGAATACCAAGAAAGGTGAGTAATGAACCCCTATACATCCTGGGGGAAGTTGATTATATTTCCACAGTATCTGTATTGTCCACCATGAAGTCGGTATACTGACATTATGGTAAAACCTGAGAGATTAACATTTCTTCAACTTCTGTGAGTCCTTGAAGTTTTTCAGAAATTTTTTCTGGATCCATATTGTTCTCTGCAGAAGATTTTTTTGGAGCAGTCTTTTCAGCAGCACATCGGCAAAAGCTTCCTATGACCAGCACAATATCTGGAAAACTTTTATTGCATATGGGACAAAAGGTACATTTGAGTTCATACATTTTTTCATGAAATTTTCTCCAAAGGTCTTGTTCTAACTCGCTAGTATTAATGCCCAGAGAAGAATTAATATATACTACAGCTTCAGTTTGTTTTTGTTCTTGACTTTGCTAAATATTAACACTATTTTTGCTACTAATTTCTATTTCATCATGTTCTCTGCTTTTTTGCGTTGCTGCTTTTTGTCGCTTTCGCTCTTGATCACATGTGAGTCATGCTTCATATTGTTTGCTGATTCTGTTACCTTTCTTTGGCATTTTCGATCATGGTCTCTTGTAAAGCATGTTTCTCTCTGCTCAAATACTTTGAAATAGTAGACATGATGAACTAATACTTGCACCAATTCAAAAATTGTTGCTACATAGCATTGCAGAGCGTGATATCTCTGCACAAGAAACTTGTCATATTCTCCTTGGTATATCACTCTATCATTTAAGTCGTTTAGCTAGCATTATAAAATTAAGTATAATTCAGGTCAATCATATATACTTATATAAACGGTCCAAGCGTTACCACCCTAAAAAATTTACTGAAAAAATATCACTATTAGATTAGCGTTAGGTTTTACTGCTAATTTAGGTTATGAAGAGTTGTTTTAACACCAAAATATCACAAGAAAAACTTTTTTGTAATGCGCGAAGATTTTTCATAGATAAAATGTTGAGTTATGACCGATTTGTTCATTTTTTCTGTGTATCATGTGATTTTGAAATCTGATTAGCCTGCAAAATATTTTAGGTTGATAACGCTAGAACAGTTACTTATGGGAAGTTAGCTATACAACCAAAATTCTGCAGATACTATCTATACATATGTGCCTAAATTAACTCTGACTTGATTAAGTTAGTTTTTAAAAACTTAGACCATTTTTAAGTGTCTGTCTCAATTAGTTAGCTGAACGATTTGATTAGTCGAAAAATAATCATGGTCATCATTTAGGTTAAAAAACCTAGAGTTGCGACCACCAATTTTTTTTCATTAAGCTGGCTGATTGGTTAAAGTTTATCATTGACAGAGCAGTCAATGAGATTGCTCAAGCTCAAATACACTTTCATTTTATTGTTATTATTTTTTTCATAATATGGATTCTCCATCGTTTCCAAAAAATTATTATCCTACTCCATTCTAAAAACTCAACAAATAAAAGATGCTCAGGGTTAGTGTTCCCAAGAATAAAAAATAATTTTTTATATGTCATGTATATATTTTATTAAATAATATTAATGCTTCACTATATTTCGATATCGCTTTAATTAATATTAATGAATCAATATAACATTATTGCCGTGGTGACTTGTAGCCAAACATGGCTATTTGAGCTCACTAGCTAATTATATTGAGAGAGATGCTTGAGGACGGCCTTACTCAACTAAGTTGATTTTATTACTAACTCCATGTCAACTACATTCATTATGATAATCTAAGCTCTATCAATTTTTTTATCTAACCTTTTGCCCATAGTTATACTAATCTAAATTACTTTACATAAGTTTATATAAATCACTTTTATTCTTTTGGTTTTATATTTTTTAGATATTATATTAGTAAATTAATTGACTATTGTATTCAAATATAGTTTTGAAGAATTTAGTACTTTAATTCTAATTATATTAATTAATTAAAATTTTATTTTTATTTTTTTTTTT
>CAJVQC010000639.1:0-12183 GCA_910592285.1 Racocetra persica | reverse complement strand
GACCAAAGTAGGTTAACTTAATAAAATAAAGAGTAAAGTGCAATTGTTTTTAGAGAGAATTTGGTACAAGTGATCGTCGGAAAGAGTTAGTGATTTGCGTCCCATAAACATATATACTTGCTATTAGAACCAAAAAAAAATATATATAAAATGTTTATTTCTAGCATTTTTAATTTGGATAATTTCAGGTTAGGTCGGGTCAGGTTCGGTTCGGGTTAATATTCAACCCGAACCCAACCTGAACCTGATCTGAAATTTTCAGATCAGATTTTTCTAACCTGAACCCAACCTGACCCAAAATTTCGGGTTGGGTTTCGGGTTGATCTGACCCGATTCAGAGCACTAAATAGAGTAAATAAATCAAAAATTTAGTTTGAATTTACTAATATAAGAGTAATATTAAAGTATTTTTAATTAGGCCATGCAAAGTTAATTTTCTGGTTTTCATATCATTAAAACTTCTAAACAGACCTGGCTACCTGGCTTTTTTTTAAAAATTTTATATATAAAAATTTTATTGAAATATCTACCGGTTATTGTATATATAGATATTAATTTTTTTTAAAAGTACTTAATATATATTAAATAAAAAAATTTAAAATTTTAAATTGACAAAAATTGACCTGGCCAGGATATGAAAACCAGAAAATTTACTTTGCTTCGCTTTATGTAAAAAATGGTTCTAGAATTTAACGCATGAAACTATAAATATTGATGAGGAGGTAAATATGTATTTTTATTTTTTATTTTAAATTAATTAGTGTTAATTCAAGTGGTTTAATTATTTAAAAAAATTGTTCTAGAATTTAACACACGAAACTATAGATATCGATGATGAACATGAGGAAAGAAATGATGGGTAAATAAATCAAAATTTTAGTTTAAATTCTACTAATCAGAAGAGCAATTATTCAAGTATTTTTAAATATACAAAAAGCATGAAACTACGGATATTCACAAAATTAATAACAATTTAAAGAATTTTACAAATCCATACGTTCTTATTACAGAGAAACCTCTATCAGCAAGTATTTTTTATATTAATGATTGCATAAGCATCAACATAATAATTGAATTTTAAAGATAGATAATTAATTATTTTATTTTTATTTTCATAGTTAAAGAAACGTAGATGTTTAGATATTCCTGTAGATTCAGTATTTATGAAACCTATAACAAATAATCAAAAGTGAATAGCAGATCAAAAATTTCAGGATATATGCTATAATTTTAACTTGTTTTTTAATATTTCACAAGTTTATTCGAAGAAAGAAACCAAAATCGATAGGTAAGCTAACCTTTTACATTACTAATCAAAATACTAAATTAATGATTTGAAATTATATTTTAAATATTTAGAAGCTTCAGATTCTTTAGATTCGGCTTCAGAAGGTTCAGATTTGACTTCAGAAGCTTCAGATTTGGCTTCAGAAGCTTCAGATTTTTTAGATACAATTTCAGAAATAAACAGCCTGGTAAGTAAAAAAAATATATATATAATTTACTAATTAATCCAAAAATTAATTATTTAGCAACTATTCGATTTTGATATAAAGTCATATAAAAAACTTATAATACTTAAGATTAACTTTTTTTAATAATCACAAAAAGAATGAATCTCCTAAAAAAAAGAAAAACGTGCTATTGTTGAAGCAAAAGAATCTAATATTCATGAAATGAAAGAAAGAAAAGAATTTAGTATATGAATATATACATACTGAATATATATATATTTTTTTTTATTAAATTTTTTTCAAACCATCAACTTATAAATTCACTATCGCTATAATGCAATCAGGTTATATTAATTCATTAAAGAAAAAAAGGAGAGAAAAGAGAATGCTCGAAACTTTTGTGTCTTAAGACCCAACAAAAATATTTGAAATGTACTTTCAGCCTGTCAACAGATATTTTAATGAAGCCTCGATATTATCATTAGAACCAGAACCATTGCCAATGCTAATGGAAGATGTTAATAGTTGCACCTCTTATCTTCGAATTTGGGATTCTCATTATATTTATTGTATAAGAGAAATCGGAAACCAGAATTACAAAATATTAAAACTTATTTATTCATTATCTGAAGTTTTTTTCAACATGTTAAAGATTTGTCATCAAGAACAAGATAATGAAAAAGCGTTAGAGAAAAGTACAGATTATTGGAAGGGAGGGATATTAAATCACGAATGAACAAACTCTGAGATATTAGTTCACGTTCAATGCTAAAAAAATAGATAGGATATTAGAGACTATGCTATTTTCTTTGGGTGACAAATGTTACACCCAAAAAAAATGGTCAACGTAAAGTTGAATGCAAATTTTTTTTCTTCATGCTACAGAAAATAAATACAACTTTCTCATCAAAAAATTATTAGGGGAAGAATTCCCGAATTTTTCAAATATTAAAGGTGAAAAAATATTGAACTTAGTAAATATTGCTAAAAAGTTTGTAAATAAGATACTTGATTTTTTTAAAAAAATCTGTAGAAAGTTAGAATTTTGCTGATAGCTATATTTATATTTTTCTGAATACTTTGCTTTATTGTATTTAAATTTGAGGATGTAAGGTATGTAATCACAAAGCTTAATGTTAATTATTTTATTAAAATATCGCTATATATTTGCATGAAAATATAATTTTTATCACAATTATTCCATTTTATTCCAATACAGTATCACCAAAAAAAAAAAATTCAATTTTCAGAACAATTTTCAGTTTCTGAAGAATATCGAAATAAAATAGTCTCATTATTCTAGTACTAGTTTTATAATATTAAGTACTTGTTATTGGTCATGTTGTGGATGATAACTGATTATTCACTAGAATACTGTGCTTATGATGTGGCCGAAGGTCATATCATGACGCGGGATCTGCTGTGAAGAAATCAGCGATTATCGGCCACAATTTGACCAATAATATGCTTATCCGACATGTCTGGTATAAACACAAAGCGATTTCTGTATAATTTATTCAGCTTCTTTCTAATACAAATATACAAATTTTCATTCATCTCTAAAGAGGTGATGAAAATTTGTGTATTGTATTAGGAGGTGGCCAAATAACTTACACAGAAATCTTTCGGTGTTCATATAAGACATGTCAGATAATATAATTTATTATAACGTTAGTATAATGTCGATATCGATACGTAATTCGGTAAGCTTTTAACTCTTAATTGAACATGAGACTTTATTAGAATAAAAACTAAATTGAACTTCTACAGCCTTGGGAGGCCGTAGAAGTTCAAAAATCGAGTAAAAAAATTAAACCAGATTCTCACAATATGAATTAACTAACATTAATTAATGTGAATTAGCTATGTACAGTAAATTGTGCAAATTGACTATTGGGCAAATTATAATTTATTTTATTTTTTATTAAAAAATCATTATTCAAGAATTTAATCAGTATCCTTCATTCAGTCAATTCACTTCAGCCCCACAATATTTCACTTCAATATTTTAATTGTTACAAAAGGAAAATCCTGATATAGATATATAATACAGTATTATTTTATAACTATAAATTATTTCTACATATATAGGCTCTTTCATTAATCTCAAAATTTACTTATCTAATTTTCAAATTATTAGAGTTAAAAATATAATATTTACTGTATTCCAAACTTCTTAATCCCTACCTAAAATAAATACTTTACTGAACAAATGTATTCTTACCTTTATCAGTAATATCGGCTAATTTAAATTTTTGCAAGATTAAACAAATATAATATTATTTTTTATGTTGAAATTTGCTAATTGGTAATTACCACATATTTTTTAATATTAATTTATTTATTATTAGTCTGTTCCAAGGAATAGAGTAAAAAACAAAAAGTAAAAACAAAAATTAAGCAATTGCTACAAACAATTACCATTAAATTGTGTATGTATTCTTGCAATATTTACCAATTCTAATATAGTTTCTCCTTTAATATTATGGAATTCAGGGAATTCTGTAATTCTTTAATTAGGAAATTATATTTGCTTTTACTTGCACCAAGAAAATAATTTGCATTTCATCTGGTATAATATTTGTTACCCATTTTCTTAAAATAGAGCGTGAATTAATATTGCTAAATTTTTTATTAATCAGAGCCTTTAAATCATTACCTTCTATTTATCTGTAGTTTTTTCCAATGCAATTGCATTGCCTAACAATAACATTATGCAAAGATTTAAATAACTGCTATAAAAAAACTATCATAGGATGGCTAAGTATAAGCTATTAACGTTAAATAAATTTAAAATTTTTTAAATTTTTATGATTTTTAATAATAGCCATTTATTTTTCTTAGCTCTAACCTTTGATCAAGATTCATCGGAGACTATATGGATGTTCTTATGACAGTAATTTGTGATATAACGCTAAATATACCACCCCTAACGCTATCGCTATCCCTAAATAGACAATAGAAGCCTATCACTATAGAGACTTTTTTTATCTAAAAAAAAATCAATAATAACGACATGTTACGAAAACACGTGATAATGTTTTTTACGCAAAAGATCATTGTCTAACTGATGTCATGATTATCATAAAAGGGATGATAACGTATACTCGCATCTTTAGAAAATCGAAGAATGTTATTAAAAAAAATCAACACGAATAAATTCACGAATAGGAGAAAGAATCCATTTTCTACTTCAATTAAGCAAAAATCTTCATTAACTAGCTCATCATCATTAGATTCTTACAACTCACACTCTTTGTCCAATTTAAGTACTCCTTCTAAGACAATGCCAGGATCGAATTCGAATGAAATAGATCACGTTTTATATTTCACGAAACCTTACACTGAGTAGAAGCTAATAAAATTTCTAAAAAGAAAAAAATACAAACAAGCCCAACAAGATACTTCTTGGAAAGATGAATATAAAACTTACAAAAGACATATAAATCTAATTTTTGATAAGCAACTACAAAAAAAGGTTTATAAAGTTTACATGGTAATTTTAAATTTTGACCGCTTTATGAAGGCTAAGAAACTTTTTTGTTAATTATATTATGAAATATTATATTCGTACCCATATTATATAACACCTCTAATAGTATTAATTAGGGTTAGAGTCCAGCTTTAAGATAAATAGGGTTTTTTTATTATACAATATATATTAGATATAAGGTTCCAATAGGTCCTGATTTCAGTTCTCAGGGTCCTGAACATTTTTTCTTAGAGTACCCTGATCCAGTTTACTTAGTACTTTTTTTGAGATATCGCATAATGATAAGGTGTTGTATAATGTAGTGTTACAAATATGATCTTCCTTAAATTATTAAATTTTGAATCTTTTTTTTATTTTTGATTATTTTTATTGCTAGCTTGTTAGTCCCTGAAAAGTCGACAAGCTTTTAATTTAATTATCTGCTTTGTCAAGCATAGCATTCTACTTAATTTTAATATTTTTATCATTTAGCTCGTCAGTCCCTGAAAAGTCAGCAAGTCTATCTTTTTTTTTTTAACTTAGTTGCTTGCTTGTCAGTCCCTAAAAAGTCATCAAGTATAGCATGCTACTTTAATTTTATTATTTTTATCACTTTGCTTGTCAGTTAAGATACTTTTTTTGGTTTGTTTTTTAATTTAGTTGCTTGCTTGATAGTCCTAAAAAGTTGTCAAGAATAGCGTTTTACTTTAATTTGTCTACTTTTATCGCTTAGCTTGTCAGTTTCTAAAAAGTTGGCGAGTCTAGTTTTTTTTTTCAGTGTAAAGTCTAGAATTCTTTTTATTTTATTTTTGTTCTGCCTATACTTCACAAGCTTGATTTTGCAAAATTTACAAACAATGCTTATTGAATGTAATATGCGATAAAAAGACAAATTCTCAAACGAAGTCAAGAAGTTTTGGTCAGGCTGGTGTCAGCAATATGCGAAATCTGATAAAAATAAGATTCCACCCAAAGCGCAAGATTTTTTAGGCATGCAAAATTTATCTTTTATCTTGCTTTTTAAAACTGATCTCATAGATTTATTATGAATGTAGATGATGTATTGGAACAAAAATCCAAAAATTGGAAATCATTAGAAAATCAAAAATATGTAATCCTGATATTTAAATCATAATTATTTTCCTTTTTCACATAACTAATATTTATTACTAATGTTTTATCTACAGAAATCCAACAATAAGTTACCATCTGGTCAAACTATAGAAGATTTCCTGCAAGAAGCAATCATTCAAATTTAGGAAAAAGATTCTTATTATAATCATGAAATTTTTTCAAATAATATTAATACAAATGATAATGATATCAAAACAATCTTATCTATAGAAGATATTAATTTTCTGAATAAAATACAGAAGATTCCTTTATTTATATTAACACCTTCGCAAGTTAAACAAATTCATTTTTTAATCGATAATGAGGTCATACAACCAATTGAATGTATTAATTTTAATACTATGCTTGAGGCTTTGACAATTACCACATCAGTGGTTGAAACTATCAATACCAATACTGATAATACTGACAATACCGACAATACTGATAATATCATTACAAGTACCAATATCAGTACTAATATCAGAAATTCAAATACTATCACTATCAATACCAGTATTGATGATGTCTCTGACAAGAGTAAAAGTGCTTTCAAAAAAATAACAGGATTAATGCCATATATTAAATGCGTTATTAGAGAATTGTATGTTACTTATAAAGTGATTTTTATATATTTACTTTACTAACAATTATATTTAAATAGTTACCGAATTCTTAATTATAAAATAATCAAGCCTTTTGACACATCTATTAACGAAAACACGTGGACAGTTAAAGTATTATCAATTTTTCTTGAACCATTATTTGATTCTGTTCCTAATATAAAAATTTTTTGGTATGTATACCAAAAATAAAATAAAATAAAAAATACAACAACTATAATAATATAGTACTTAACTTTAAAGATTAATTTTAGGGCTGAACATCATTCAATTGCTTCCAAAGTACGTATGAACATTGTTAAAAAAACTGATGTAAGTAATAATCAAATTTAATTTATAGAATGTGATTAATAATAAATTCATTTAAATCAGGAAGAAAGGCCAGGCCATAAAGTTGATTTTAACATCACGTGGCAAGATTATTGGAAAAAAGAAAAATGAGAGGTAATTGTGAGAGAATTTTTTGGAAAACCTTTTGAGCCTCTTCTTGATAAGTGTTATAAGGATAAATGCAAGCTTTTTTGATGCATGAAAGATATCCTTGATTTTTATATTTCAAGAATTCTTAAAATTTGCAGTGGGATGATTAACAAAGAAATATATAATATCATTCAAACTATGAAAGTTTTTGGAGTACACACACATAGTAGGAATGTTTTTTCACAAAACTTTTAAAGTTCAGATTACAAGCTTATAAAATGTACCAATGTTGATTAGGAACCACTCTGGATATATATATTTTAAATAAGCCTTTTCCCCTAGTATATGTCATAAATTTGTGGTGTTCTCTAGCAGTTCCATATCGAAAAATTAAAGGTTTCCAAGACCATATTCATAACCTGATTGAAAAACTTTGGGCATATCTTAGAGTAATATATAAAATAAAGAACATCTTTACTTTATAACAATTTGACCTTTACTCTAACTTATTTTTCATCAGGATAGAATTGTGGATGAAATTCTTAAAACTATCAAAATACACGAATCATCTACTACTATACATGGCTCATTATATGCTAGCATACTTCAAAATTCACATGCAATAATCATTGTATCTCCTATAAAATATCAACAATCGAATTAACTATAAAGGTTGAATATTAATTAAAATCACCTTTATTAATTAAATAATTCGAGTCAAAATTTATTTATAATCTGATATTTAATAAATAAATGTCGCAACTAAAGCTTGAAATTTTCAAAAAATTTTGGAATGCATTTTTTTAGCATTGTTTTTTAATAATGTAGTTAGATTAAGGTTTAAGGTCAGTTTTAATAATAAGAGTATAAGTAGATTTTGTTAGGATTTATATAACTTATTTGTAATAATTTTTATAATTATTTGATTTAATATTTTTTAAAAAATTAATAAAAAACTAAAAATTTTGTTTTTTAAAAGTTAACTAATCAAAATTAAGTGTTGTTTTGCAAGTAACTTAATGTAACAATTACAAAAAAGTTCTAGTTATGTAAAAAAAAGAGGTATAGTATTGAATAAAGTAGTGTAATAATACATAATGATAATGATAAATTTTAAAAAACCTATAACTTTTTGATCCACCAATCCAATTAGATGACTTAACTGTAAAAATGATCCCCTCATTGAGAGGACCAATTTGATAGTTAAGTCATTTAGTTGTTTATTTGTTTTTATTATTTAAAATTATGATATATTTAATTTTAAAAGATTTTAAATAGCAATAATTTAATAAAATGTTAATTATAAACTTTTTTAATTTGTTATATTAATATGTGATGTATCAGGAGTAATGGAATTACCTATATTAAATATGCTAATACTTGACTTACGAATAAAAAATCAAATACCTTAATAAATTTTGTATTATTTATATTTAACCTTATTTTTTTCACATAATTCAATTAACCCCTTTTATCTGTTAACTTAAATGCTACTCACACATGAATAAATACCTTGAAGAGGAATCACACATCAAAAAAAATCCTTGAAACAAATAATAACTATCCCATTAATGATAAACTTTAGTATATTTTCAGTTTATTCTCCTATGGCATCAGGTGCCGTCAGAGAATGAACTGAGTTTCAATGAATCATGATAAAATTAAACATAATAATTCTTACATTTGTGATATTTTTGGTATGGACTTAATGTTAACATTGGGTAGATGGTCAACTAATTAAAGCAAACCTATATGTAGACACATAGTTAAACAATTAGGCCAATTTTTTAATATGAATATATTGTTAATCTTGAAGGTGAATTCAATAAATTAAAGTTTGTAACAACATTAATAGAATACCAAATTTTGAGATTTGATATCAAAAGTAAACTTTGAGTTTAAATTTATGCTATATGTTGTAATCAAATCATAAAATTTTACTTAGTGAAAAATATTTTAAGGGGTCAAATCGCAATGAATATTTAACATTAATAAACATCTTAGTTTAATAAAGTTTATTACGTAATTAATATATTTTTTTTATTAATAAAAAAATATGAGTTTATAATTTCAATTTACAAACATTTCATGGCAGACCACCTTTTTTTCATCCCTGGCTTAGCAAAATTTATGATTAATCATGCAACAAGCAAATATTGACGAAGTAAACGTAGTAATAACAAAATATTAATGAATTGCTCAAGTAATGATTGCTTGATTTATTATAGTAAATTAGCATCGTCACGTTAATTAATTTTATGTAAATATAATTATAGTTGTGCACAATTACGATCATTAGCTAATCACATTAAGATTGAGACTTGAGAACACACAGTCAGATGTAAAAAAAAATCAATTAGTGTGCCAAGATAAAGTGATAGCACAACCTAAAATTTTAATTTCATAAACAATTACACTTGATCTTAATTTTCAATTGGTAGACCTCTACCTAAAAATTATTGATTGAATGTGAATACTTCAATATCGATATGGTTATACCTTCCGTTCTGGTGTTCAGATTGGATTGTGTAACTTTTTTTTGATATCGATATTGATATAACGATAGATCTACAACTTTTCTTTTTCTAGCAATTATTCACGTTTATGCTTGAGATCTGTTTCTAACGAAATATGTAATGCAAAGAAAAAAAAACGATATTAGATGAGTATTATTATTTGGTAGTTTAAAAAATGACTCTCGTTGACTTTAGTTTTGTTATTCAAGAAGGTGAGACAGAAATTGAGTATGTATATGTTGAAGAAAGAGTTAGAAGAAAGTCGCTATGCAAGAAGAAGAAAGAGTTAAAAAATAAAGTTGTTGTATTTTTAAGAAGCAAGCATATTAGTTGTGTAGGAACAGGGTGAGCTTATTTCACTGAGTTAATATATGTGTATTGTATTCTGAAGTTATGCTGCCACTATCGATATAAATTATCTGGAATAAAAGCACTTCATGGCCAACAGTTTTGGCTGCTGAATATTCTTCCAGTTTTTGATATTCGGCTATGTCTGTTACCATGCTTCTGAATTTATGGTGAATAGAAATACATACAGACCGAGAATTGAAAGTACTTCGTGGCCAACTCTTTTGTTAAACGTTCTTCTTGGGTTTAGAAAATTCACGATTTTCTATCACATTATTCATTATTTTTATTATTTTTTATACAAAAAGGTGGTCAGGGGATGGTGGTATTGACATACATGAGAACATGTACTGTGTTCCTTTTGCAGCACAATGTAAAAATTATAGAAGAAAAATTGGTAAATATATATCTCTTTTATTTTATTTTTTTTTATTTAAATAATTATTTTATTAAATTTTAGGACCTGCAACCGTCCGATAATTGATAGAAGCACTCGCTTTAAAATTCAGTTTGATTCTAGATATTATAGTGATCCCTTCGAAGAAAATATATTCAGATGGTAGATAGATAAATGCATATACGCTAGGTGCGTATAATGCTGCAAATAAATTTGGGATTGTACTTACTGATTTAGACAATATTTTATTTGGATGTAAGAAGGGCAGTCATTGATCAACTTAAATTTTATTTTTTTTTGTTCTGTGTTTACAATTATTATTTTTTTGTATGTATATATTTTAATTTGTTTTATTTGTATAATTACTGATAATAGTAACCGCTCTGGATTTACAACAGTTTCTGTTTTCCTAGTTTTAATTAAATTTAAATATTCAAAAAGAATGATTTATAGGTTTTTCCTTTCTGTCACTCATTCTATATGATAACATTGTTTATAAAAAAAATAAAAAATAAACTAAAAAACTTTTACTTGAAATAAGGAAAAAAAAATTTGCAATTTATCATTTATTCGTTATTATAATTTTTTTGATTACGTATTGAATTTTTTTTTCTAGTTATCATTATGATTTAAAACTTGATTATCACCTTTTTCAAATTAATATGACCCCACTGATTATCTCTCTGGCAAAATTCCCTAATTTTAGCACTTTTGTTGTGAATAAATCTAAATTTCTTGCTAACAAACAAAATTCCTCTCCTATTTTTATTTTTCTAATACTAGATCTAACTATACACAAAAACTGGCTATAGATTTGGCCAAATAATATTGGGAATTTATTTAATATTAAGGGAAATTCTATTTCAAAATGACTCTTGTTAAAAATTTAGGGTTAGTGTTAGACCAGAAATATGTTGATGCTAGCTGAGGTTTTTACACTAAAATCTAGCTGGCATTAACATAATTCCGGCCCGCACTAACCCAAATTCTAGGGGGGTTATTTGACCTAGAACAAAATAGAATTTCCCTTTGTTTAATACTAATCACTAAGAAATAATAATTTACAAAACAGCTCCATGAAACCATAATTAGGTTTCTATATTTAATTGAATCTTCTAATACATATTGCCTCAAAAATTAGTTACGTCTCTGAATTTAAAATTGACTATGATAAGACAGAAATGAGTTGTAGAGAAATTTTTTTTTCTATAAAATATTTATACATTTTTATAATGATTAGATGCGACCTTCTAAAAAATATTTTTAAAAAATAATTTTCAATTGTTTATCTTATGAAATTAAAATCTATAATATACACATTAAACAGTAAATATATCAAATGTATATGTTGTAAGTGGGAACAGATTTGGAATTTCTTAATAAAATTGCAATTTTAGGGTAGAATTTATTTTATATAGACCTAAAGTTCCTAAGAAATCCCAAATCCACTTAAATTCTGTAAAGCATAAAAAATTAAGCATGTTTGGGTTAGTTGAATAAGCTAATCAGAAAGTGTTTTAAAAAGTATAAAATTCGTATTTATTGTTATAGTAAAAAAAGTTCATGCAGATTGTCATGGTCAGAAGGATAATACCATTACTAGGAGCATAAAATACCTTATTTGTCAACCTTTTTGATGAATAACTATATATTATCAACAGAAAGCTAAAATATTACCAATAGGCCTACCACAAATAGCTATATCATATAATATAGATCTGACAATATTATCACTATAGCAAATAAATAAATTTGCAAATCAGATCAAAGCCTAACAACAATTACAACTAAATAAGAAAAATAGAATAGACTACTAGTAATCACTATATCAATAGCAGCA
>CAJVQC010000638.1:0-12183 GCA_910592285.1 Racocetra persica | reverse complement strand
AAAGTTTTCTTAACTTTAAATTTAAATATCTTGTCAACTATTTTATTAAATCTAATAAATTTTTTTTTATTTTAATTGTCTAGAGCATAGCAGAGAACTCATATATCAATATCTATTGATAACTAAAACTATGTTTTTAATACATTATTACTAAAAATATCAATAATGTAGTTTCAGTATTTTCCATCTATAACATTATGTATCTATATTTGCATACTTGTATAGCAACAATATAAACAAAATTTTTTTACATGATGATATAATATTCATCTTATGCTTCAGACTTATACTGGTTTCCAGTTTCTAGTTCTAGATAATTCCAGAATTAAAATAAAAAAAAATATTAAAATTGGTTAAGTAGTTGTCAAGAAATTGTAATTTAAAAATTACTAAAAATGATTTGTCCTATTTCTACTAACTCTTCCCATATGTTGATCATATAAAAATGATATACATACTATCTATCTTTAAATTTATATTAAAATTTAAAAGAAATGATTACTAAAAAGAAAAAACTTGCTAATTAAACAAAACTTCTAACTATACAAAATAATGATCTACTATTTAAAATAAGAGTTTTAATAAAAAAATAGAAAAAAATATATATATACTAAAGTCTATATACAAGATTTAAAAATTATATATATATAACTTTAGAATTTGTATATTTTGTATTTTATTTTATTTTTATTTTTATTTATTTTCAGCATGTTTTGCTACTGTTTTATTAAGCTATTAACCATATAAAAATTACAAGAATTCTTAACTATAGTTATTTCTTTAACCGCAACAAGTAACTTACTTGACTTAAAAGCTTAGGTGCGATATCACCTAGTGGCTATTTGTCTTCCTCTGGGCCTCTAACTTACTAGAGGCATGAATCTTTTGTTTATCAGCCAGTGCTACAAGCCATATCAGTATCATCTTTTCTTTTTACAAAATGAAATACAAATACAAAATCAAAGAGCAAAAAAGAAAAATAGGAGTAATATCTCGGCATCCAAATTCGATTCACCTAAACAAAAAAACCAAAATAACATATAAAAAAAAAACAAAATAAAAGAAAAAAAACAAAAATAGTACTATTAAACCTATGCCAGATTATAAAAATTATATAGTACTACTAAATAAACTAGTTTAAACTCTATGCTAGTTATTTATATTTATATAGAGATATATAAAATATCCATTCTTGAGTAGAGATTCAAGTTTAAAATTTCTCTTGCAGTCCCACCAGGTTTTCAGCACAGTTTTTTACAACATATTCTTATACTTGATATAACTTGTTTCTGGGCAAAGTTAGCAACTTAGAGATCTTGATATAAATACTGTAACCTCTTGAAGAAACTGATCAGATATTTTTTATTCAAAAGTAGACATGTACTCCTGTACGAGACTTTTCTTTTTTGATAGTGATTGTTTTTGTCAATCTTTTGATGGGGTATGTTGGATTTTCTACTTTTTGTCAAAATTTCGTAAAAAACAGAGAGTGGGGTTTTGGTAAAGAATTTTAGTTTGCAGGTAGCCTTAAACTTCGAAAAGGAGTATATTAAAAACTTGCTTGTTGTTTTCTTTTAGACCAACTAACTTTAACTTTGTCAATAGAAGCTCTGCTTCTATTAAAATTTTTCGTACAAGAGCGCCACCTTCTGCCAGTTATTTTGTATTGCTGAATATACAAAGAAGTCTGACAGAGAACAGAAATCTTGACCTCTATAAAAACCATTATTTTAGTTGTCTCTTCTACTTTCTTTAACAAGTTTTTCATTTTCGTTAGTCGAATATTTGGTACAAGTGATCGTTGGGAAGAGTTGATATTTTTTTGTCTTGTATTTTATTACTTTATCAACTTTTTATTTAAATCTATAAATAAATCTAAAGTAATAAAAAAAACTTTATATAATCTAAACTATTAATTTATCTAACTATTTTACTTGCAGATCTTTTTTAAAATATTTTCTTTATATTAAATATAGTAAACTAGTAGATTCTCTTTTTATTTACTTAATTATTATTAGAAGCTACTTCTTTAAGTTTATTTTAAAAAATCTTTAGATCAATATAAAACTTTTTACTTATAGTTATATCTTTAATTTTGGCTAATCAAATTAATTAATAATTTTATATATTATTGTATTATTTATTTATTATAAATTTATCACAATATAAGTTTTTTCATCATAAAAGTAATAAACAATATTGATTTTTTAGAGAAATATATTAAATTTTTTACTTTTTATTAAAAATATTAGAAAATTTTAAGAATAACAAAGAAAAATTATTATTATTTTTTTAATTTTAAAGTGATCTTATAATCAATAGTTTTTATTAATTTGTATACTAAATTAATCTTTTTTTTTTACTTAGATGGGTTGTATTAGTAGCCTTTATTTAATAAAACCATACTTTGTGAAGATATGCTATGATATTAAAACTGTAGATCTGATATCCTATAATTGCCTTATATAATCTAACCAATTACCTACATGTATCTACAGACAACTTGCCATACTAGTGAGATATAATTAATTAAGATAATATTTACTGAGAGCTTGTCTGACCACTGCTTTACAATAGAATATTGCCAATCTGATAATATCTTCTTATAAAAAAATAAAAGAAAAAGAAAAATTTTATAAATAAAATACAGAGATATAGGGAATATATAAAAAAAACAAATAAAAAAATAAGAAGTAAGGAAAGAATAAGAAAAACTAAATATGAGATTTTTCATTTATATAGAACGGTCACAATTATAAGCCTGTATCAGGCTTTGTAAAAATTGTATATTACTATCTAAACTATTTTCTATACTATGTATAAGCAAAAAACCCTGTATAAAAGAAAAAATTAGCTTCTTTGATACTAGTATTGTAGAGATTAGAAATTTACACTTTTGGACTTGAAGCATTGTTTGTCTAGATTATTACATATGTAGTATCAGAAAATATAGAAGTTCAAGAAAATATCAAAAAACATCTCAAAAAAAGATATAGAAAAGAAAAGAGAGAAACTACTACTATGTCATTATTGGAGACTTTAATACGGATCTCAACAAGAAGACTTCAAGAAACTCAGAAGAAAGAAGAGGCAAAAAAATACAAATCACTAATATATTAATAGAGGAAAACTTACTAGACATATTTTAGGAGAATAAACTCAACAGATACTGGGTATACGTGGGAAGGTAGAGAAATAAAGATCAGAATAGACACAATATGAATAGATAAAGAATAGAAGAAAGAAGTAATAAAGAAGGAAACAGAGGATATGAACTTCGTGACAATAAGCAACCATTATCTAATCTGATACAGAATAATCATAGGCCTTAATCTGCGAGAAGAAGTGCAGCAAGAACAAGAAAACTAAACAAAACAAGAGTCAACATAGATTTGAAAAAAGTAGACAAAGAAGACTAAGAAGAATATAAGATAAAATTAGACAAAAAAATCAGCAAGAAACTGGAAGAAAAAGAAAGAAAAGATAAGAAGAGGCAAGAAAAGCTAAGCTCAAAAAAAAAGAGTCAGCAAGAATTAGAAAAGCTAGAAGAAGAAAAACAAATAGAAGAATTATAGGATATTATAGAACTAAGTATCAGAAAGGCAGCAAGCTTAACCCTTCTAAAAAAAACAAAAATACCTGAAATCAAAAGGAAAGATATATTATCAGAAGACTTGGCAAAACAGTGAAAGGATATTTGCAAGCTTGAGAACTGGTATAGCAAAATCAAGAAAACAAAAAACTAGAAAAAGACAAAGCGATGATAGAAAAAGTACAAAACTTATTAGATAAAATACAAATAAGGTAGAGGCTAGAAAGGATAAAAGGTGAAGAAGAAATACTAGAAAGTTGGGAGAAAAAACAAGAGGAAATCACATATGAAGAGACAAAAATTTGGTAGAAAATATTATATAAAGACTGAAAAAAAAGAAGAAAAAAGACAGAAGAAGAGAAGATTCAAGACTATATCAAAGCAAGATATAGAATGATCATCACAAACTAAAGAAAAATGATCAATAGTCTGCTCAAAAAGCTATACTGAAGTATTAAGATAGATTAGATACTTAAAGAAGAAAATAGAAAAGAAGAATTCCTAACAGAAAAAAAAGAAATATTAGAAAAAATAAAAGCACACTTCGAGAAGCAGTTTAGAAAGAAAAAGTAAACCCTAAAGAGATAAGTAAAAGATAGAAAGAAATATACAAACCTATTAAGAAGATTGATATAGAAGACTACAAAGATCTAGAGCAAGAGGTGATAAAAAAAGAATAGAAAAAAGCTCTAAGATTCACAAAAAATAAATCAGCACTAGACCTATAGGTATAATATATCCTCTACTTAAAGAAGCAGATAAAAGAGCAAAAGAGATATTCAGAATACTGGCTAGTAGCTGCCTGGCAAGCGGATATATGCCAAAAAAGTAGAAGTTAGGTATGCTTTATTTAATACCAAAAAGGAAAAACTGGTATTATAATTTAAACAATGTGAGACCAATTTTGTTTTTACAAAACAGTAGTCAGAGTTTTAAACAACAGGCTAAGCTGAGTCCTGCGAGAAAAGAAGATACTAGAGAGATAAAATTTTGCAGGCCTACTAGGAGAAGGAACAGTAGCACCAATATATCTAATCAACTGCCTGTTGAAGGATACAAAAGAACATAAAAAAGAAATATAGTTGCTTTTTCAGAGCATGAAAAAGATTTGACTCAGTCAGCATAAAAATGCTGAATATAGTACTAAAAAAAATCAAGTTGCCACAAGCTACAAAAAACTTTATCTTATAGCTATATTACAAAAGAAGAATAGAAGTAATAATGAGTTTTAGAACTACAGAAACATTTATTGCAAAAGATGGGATAGACCAAGAGGAAGTTATTTCACCTCTGGTATGAAGAATATTTTACGACCCATTATTAATAGCAATACAAAAAAGAAAAAAACACAGAGTACCAAATAGTAGTAGAATGGTTAAAATATATTATAAGCAACACAATTCAATAACAAAGCCTAAAAATAGAAGTAATAGTATATGCAGATGATACAACATATATAGCAAGCTCAAAAGAAGACTTGAAAAAAACAATCGAGATCGCAGAAGAATTCTATAAGATAAACAATATCAAGATCAATCCAAAAAAATCCAAGCTATTAGTTATAAGGCCAGAAAAAAAATATAACAAAGACAATATAAAAATCAACTTTGGCCCAAACAAAGAAGTAGTGATAGAAAAAAAAGAGAAAAACCCAACAAAATTTCTAGATATATAGCTAGTACTAAGAATAGAAACAAGCAATTAGAAGATATCATTAAAAATGAAGTATATATAATTACAAAATGAATCAGTAAAAAGAAGACTTCTCTAGCATACATAGTATATATCAACAATATGGTCCTCTTGCCAAGAATCAAGTTTAGAGCATAGCTAAAAATCCTACTAAAATATCGGTATGACTAGCTTCAGAACCCTTTGATGAAAATACTCAAAAACAAGACTAGAATAGCAAGCACTATACCAAATTCACTAATAACCCACAAGAAGATAGTAGAACTGCAATTAATTTAGTAACAACAGATTGTATATTACTTTACAGAGCTACTAGTATGACTAAACAATGAGCAAGAAATAGGAGAAGCCACATAGTTATGCATGAAGAAAACATAACTAGATCTAAAAAGCTATAGATACATCCTAGAACTAAATAAAGAAAGCCTAAACAAATCTAAACTCCAGAACAATCTGAATATACAGATACTAAAAGAAGCCAAAAAATTAAAAATCTTATACCAGTCAGAAGAAATCAAAGAAAATCTTAAACTTGCAGAAAAAGGAACTGAGATTACAAATATTCTAACAGAAAAAAATAGACAAAAATTTCTCTAGCACAAAAGCTACAACATTTTCATACTAGAACAACTACTTGATTATAGTAGTTCAAGAATGCTGACTTGGTGACAAATGAAAATATATAGAGAAACAAGAACAGGAGAAAAAAAAGCAAAGTGGTTCTAGAAGCTAGAAGAAGAAGTGATTGATTGCAAAGAAACAAGAAAAATTAAAGAAAAGTACCAGAAAATAAAAAGAAACAGTATGAGTTTAAGAGCGACTCTAACCGAAATCAAGACAGATAAGAGACTCAAAGAATGGATCTTGCTTGAAGAAGGAAAGAATACCTTGAGGTTAGAAGAATAATAAAAAAGTACGGTAAAGAAAAAAAAACTTTTAATATTAAACACTAGGCAAGATTAGAAGAGAATAAGATTAGAATCAGACTATGCAATAGCTACTCTAGAAATGAAGCAAAGAAGAATCTGTATGATGCTTATTTACCAGAAATTTTCAGAGTAACACAAGGTATTAAAAAAAGGTTGGGTCAATAATTCAGCAACTAACTATGAAAAAATCGAAATTGAGCTCAAACCAGAGATGCTAAGCTGGAAGAAAAAAAAAAAATAGAATACAAAAGAGAAGGAACATAACCAAGAAGCACAAGACAAGATCAAAGTAAGAACTCTATCTGAAAAACTGATTAGAAATCAAGTAGAAGAGAAGGAGAGACAAGATAATCTAATAGCAGTTGCCAGAGAACTACAAGACGCAGAGAAAGTCAACTTCTATACAGACAGATTTCTATATGAAGAAGCAGAAGCACCACAGAAAACCCAAATAGGCGCAAGCTGGGTAGAAATCACAAATTACAAAAAAGAAAATGAAGAGGAAAAGGCAAGATTTAGATATGTACTCAAAGATTGGCTATTCTCAACAAGAGCAGAACTAGAAGCTATCTGAACAGCATTACTAGCAGCCTCAGAAGATGCAGAAATAATTATACATACAGATAGCCTGGCTGCTATACAGACGCTTAAGGTCAAAAATGGTACAGAAAAGGAAAAAGAAGTATTCAAGCTCAAGAATACAAGCCTTATACGACAAATTCAAAAAATATAGAAGCCAAAAAACCTTAAAGTACAACTAAAGAAAGTCAGAGGATATAGCAGAAATATATATAATAAAATCACAGATAAACTAGCAAAAAAAAAAGCAAGAGAACAGAAAACAATAATAGCAAAGTAGTTCTGGACAAAAAAGTCACATATATTAGCAAGATAGAGAGAAATTACAATAGATAGTCCTATAAGAGAAGTTGTAAACAAATTAGCCTTAGTTGCTTTAAATACAGAATAGGCAAATTTAGATAGAAATAGCAAATAGTTAGATAAAAATAAAAAAGAGAAATTTGAATAGAGGAAAACGTAGAGGTGGATAGATAGAAATAAGAGAAAGAATTGTATAAGTGAGAAAAAAAACAAAAGATAAACATTCCAAGTCAAGTGCCTAGATAAGATACTACCGACCTTGATATAACTAAATATAAAAAGACTTGAGATATATAAAATGAACACTTGCATAGTATGCAAAGATAAGACAGAAGATATAAACCACATCTGTAAATACAAAGAATATCAAAGCTTATAGAACATTATTGAAAACAAAACTAGTAATGAAGGTCTATATCGAGAAACTTTTTTATAAAATATTAATCGATATATAATACTTTATCGATAAATATTGTTTGTAATTTTACGATATATATCGATATACCTGTTATTACTCGATATATGGGTGAGTCAGTAGAAAAGAAACAAATCATTTTTAGTAAAATTTTTTTAATTTTTAAATTAAAATATCTTAACAATTATTTAACCAAATTTGCTAAAAAATTTTTTATATTAATCCTAAAATTATATAGAATTAAAATAAAAAAAAAATTATTAAATTTAATAAGATAGTTGCTAAAATATTTAAACTTAAAGTCAAGAAAACTTTTATTTAGAAAAAATTTGCTTCTTTTCTATTGACTTACTCCCATATATCTAAAATCAATACAATTCAATAATTAGATATGCATCGATATTTATATAAATATTGATTATTAATAAATTTATTTAAATGCTACTATTCGATTAAGCATTATCAATCGATATATAATATACACTTTAAATTAAATACTGCAGATAGTAATTTAATTTTGTTCGAGCTTTGTTTTTTTAGCTTAATTTTTTTTTCTGATTTCAATTTTTTTTCAATCTTTGTTTTATTTGATCTTCTTTTTTTTTCTTTTTTTTTTATTCGATCTTTTTTTTTTATTCGATCTTTTTTTTTTTTATTCGATCTTTTATTTTATTTAATCTTTTTTTTTATTTGATTTTTTTTTATTTGATCTTTTTTTTTATTTAGTTTTTTTTTTACTGTTGATTTTTTTGATTTAGTTTTTTTTTTATTTATTGTCTTTTTACTAATGTTTTCTTTCTCTTTTGTAGGTCGTGTTTTACTAGCAAGGGCTAATGGAGACTAGGCTTGAGATTTTAAACCTGGAACTAGTACTAAGATTATATATGCCACCAAAATAGGTTTTCAAAAAAACCTTATTTCGTCTCTATTAAAGCAATTTAGAATTTTTTATATGCAAGAGCAAATCTAATTTAGGTAGTTATATTCCTTATAATTTCTTCTCTTTAAAAAAGTATCAAAAAATTTCATCTTTTAAATAAAATAGATCAAAAACAATTTTGTCTTCAAATTTTAATTTCGTATTCTGAAACCCAAAATAATTTCATTGGCATATATAACCAAGATAAGTACTAGTTCATATTTTTTTTGCTTTTTTGTTTTTTGGTATTGTTACTAACTTATTTTTCTTTCTTGTAGATCTTGTACTTTGCCAAGAAGTGTTAATAGGTACTGGGCTTGAGATCTTGAATCTAAAACTGGTACAAAAATAAATACCAGTTTATTTTTTTTTGTTTTTTTATTTTTTTTTTGCTGTTGCTAACTTTTTTTTCTTTCTTGTAGGTCTTGTACTTTGCCGAGAAGGGTTAATGAGTACCAGACTTGAGATCTCAAACCTGAAACTGATACAAAGATAAGTACCAGTTTATTTTTTTTTGCTTTTTTGTTTTTTTTTTTGCTATTGCTAACTTTTTTTTCTTTCTTATAGATCTTATACTTCATCAAGAAGGGTTAATGGGTACTAGGCTTGAGATCTTAAACCTGGAACTGGTACAAAGATAAGTACTAGTTTATATTTTTTTGCTTTCTCGTATTTTGGTATTATTATTAACTTATTCTTTCTTTCTTGTAGGTTTTGTACTTTACCAGGAAGGGCTAATGAGCACCAGGCTTGAGATCTCAAATCTTGAACTGGTACAAAAATAAGTACCAGTTCATTTTTTTTCTTTTTCATTTTTTTTTTACTGTTGCTAACTTTTCTTTCTTTTTGTAGGTCTTGTACTTTGCTAGAAAGAGTTAATGGGTACCAGGCTTGAGATCTTGAACCTAGAATTGGTATCAAAATAAGTACCAGTTTGTTTTTTTTCAATTTTTTTGCTGTTGCTAACTTTTCTTTCTTTTTTGTAGATCTTGTATTTCACCAAGAAGGGTTAATAAGTATCAGGCTTGAGATCTTGAACCTGAAACTGATACAAAGATAAGTACCAGTTTATATTTTTTTTGCTTTTTCATATTTTGGTGTTGTTACTAACTTATTCTTTCTTTCTTGTAGGTCTTATACTTCGCTAGGAAGAGCTAATAGGTACTGGGCTTGAGATCTTGAACCTAGAACTGATATAAAGATAAGTATCAGTTTATATTTTTTTGCTTTTTCATATTTTGGTGTTGTTACTAACTTATTCTTTCTTTCTTTAGGTTTTGTATTTCACTGGAAAGGGTTAATAGGTATTGGGCTTGAAATCTCAAACCTGAAACTAGTACAAAGATAAGTATTAGTTCATATTTTTTTTGCTTTTTCACATTTTGGTGTTGTTACTAACTTATTCTTTCTTTCTTGTAGATTTTGTACTTCACCAGAAAGGGCTAATGGGCATTGGGCTTAAGATCTCAAATCTAGAACTGGTACAAAAATAAGTACCAGTTCATATTTTTTTTGCTTTTTCATATTTTGGTGTTGTTACTAACTTATTTTTTCTTTCTTGTAGATCTTGTACTTTGCTAAGAAGGGCTAATAGGTACCGGGCTTGAGATCTCAAATCTGAAACTGGTACAAAGATAAGTACCAGTTCATTTTTTTTTGCTTTTTATTTTTTTTTTACTTTTTTTGTTTTTTTTGCTATTGCTATCTTTTCTTTCTTTCTTGTAGATCTTGTATTTTGCTAGGAAGAGTTATTGGCACCGGGCTTGAGATCTCAAACCTGAAACTGATACCAAGATAAGTACCAGTTCATAGTTTTCTATACTTTGTCATATTTTGGTGTTGTTACTAACATTTTTTCTAGGCCTTGTACTTCACCAGCAAAGGTAATAGAGACTATGCTTGAGATCTCAAACCTGGAACTGGTACAAAGTTAAGTACCAGTTTATTTTTTTTGCTTTTTCTTTTGTTTGCTGGTAAAAAGAATAAAAGGTTGGGAGTATATATACCAATAAAATTATTTTAGGTTTCAGGATACGAAATTAAAATTTAAAGACAAAATTGTTTTTGACCTATTTTACTTAAAAGACAAAATTTTTTGATACTTTTTTTGAAGAGACGAAATTATAAGAAATATAACTACCTAAATTAAATTTGTTCTTGTATATAAAAAATTCCAAATTGTTCTAATAGAGATGAAATAGGGTTTTTTTAAAAACCTATTTCAGTAGCATGTATAGTTGGGAGTTGTAAGAAATATATAATAGTTTATAGTTTAAAAATTTAATATAAAAAAATTTTTTTAATAAAATAAAGTTTTTAATAAATAAAAATTATATATTTATTATTTTATATAAATATTATATATCAATTTTAATCGAGATCGATTATTATCATTTTGAAATTAACCAGATATATATCAATTATTATCACAATCGATATAACCCAACAGGAAGAATTAATATTGATATATATCTGCATAGATAATAATTGATATATATCAGCCTATATTTTTTGCTAATGTAAAAACACTCCAGAAAGAAGATACAAGAGGAAACCTCAACGATAGAGAAGCGATCAAGAATCTATTCTTCAGAAGAATACAAGAAAAAAGATTAGAAACAAGAAGATGTCTAATAAGAAGCCTTATAACCAAGAAGAAAAAAGCAGAAATAAAGAAGAGGATAGAGAATAGAATAATAAGGGGTAAAGTGCTTGATATGATTAAGAAGAAGTTTGATGAAAGGTTCTGAACTTGTGTTTAGAACTTTAGATGCAAACTATTAAACAACTGAAAGAAAGAAAATAAAATCACTAAGGAAGCTAAGAGAAGAAAAATAATAGTATAAAAGAAGAAAATAATACAAGTCTCTTTCAACAAAGAAAACAGGACCACAGAAAAAGAAGAACGGAAAAAAACCTGCAAAGAAAAAGAAAAGTGAGTTTTAAATGTGGTGAAAGAAAACAGTCAAAACTTAATCAAATATTGTACCAAACCAGATTGGTTCTTCTGGACCAATATTACTAAAAAGAAATAGTAATACTGACAAGGTTGGCAACCCCAGCTAAGAATCAGAAAAACCAAATTCTCAGAAAGTTGAGGATCCAATATGAAGCAAATTGGCTGCTTAGATAGATCACATCTAGACTTTGATACCGAGTGAGTCTTTATTAGTACAAAAATATAGTATAGAAAATTTATATTTATTGCAAATGTAAATTCTGGTACTTTCGATTTAAATAATAAAGACAGAATCACCAAAAAATAAAAAATAAAAAAAATAAAAATAGAGTATTGCTAATTTGTCCCTCTGATTACATAATCACCCCTATTATACTATCTTAAAAACTAGACTAAATAACCATATTTGATGCATTAAGTAAAAATATTTAGTACTATAAAAAATCTTATTCTAGCTTATCTTTAACCCTAATTCTAAACTTTAATTCTTTTTATAATATTAATTCTAATTTTAAATTTAAAATTGAAATAAAAATTAGAATTTATTTAAAAATAACCATAGGTGAAATTAATCAGTATATCAGTCATATAATATATCACACTTAAATTTTTGTATATATAAACTTATAGAAAAAATATATAAAATTACATATAAACTTTGTTACGATGATATTTCTTCATTTACATATTAATTTTAAATTAAATTTTACGAATAAATATATCAAAAAAAGGCAAAAAAAACAAAAAAAGTAAAAAAAAAAATAAAAAGCAAAAAAAAAAGAACTAGTACTTAAA